>CACRXP010001330.1:42555-58398 GCA_902702965.1 Spirometra erinaceieuropaei
CCAGTCGGTGTGGGATCTCAAGGTTTTTAGTCGTATCAAAGGCAGATCGTTCATGCATACGACCACAAGAGGGTCTTGCGTCTCTTGGCTTCGCCCAAGTTCGCCACGTGTGTTTAACTGCTCACGTGGCAGAAGGGTAAGCCTTCCAGCTTGGTCAAAACGAGTGAAGTTGTTCTTGGTGTACACCTCATGTTATATGAGGGTTGCACGTCAAGTTATATATTTAGGTAGTTTTTGATCTTAAAACTGCATTTGTTTTAAATACAACCGCTCAGTAAAGCCCTGGTAATTGAATTCGATGGGCTTCTACGAACCTGCTAGGAATCAGAGTCAAATGAGCTGACTTGTTTTGCTAACAAAGTCTGTATCTGTGTTCCCCCATGGAAGACTCTGAGGAGCATCTCATATCTTCTCATAAATCACCTGCTTGCTTTTCCTGGACTGCAGACCTGACGGTGAATCTAGTTAGAAGGGAAGTTTTTATTAGAGGGCCTTTTGAAAATTAAACGAGTAATTGGACAGCGGGTAAGTGAAGATCAGTGACGGGACTATCGAGGCTCCCCTCATGTTTTACAAGACAGAGATTTCATTATGAGGACTAAGACCACAGTGCCTTTCCGGATTTTTTGCTTTTTCGGGCTTCTCAACAGCATTATTAGGAACGTGAGCGTCATGTATTGACTTGTTTGATACTTTTACCCGGAATTTTTACCTATTTTAAGACGACTTAAGGTGATCGGTCTTTCAATGTTTTAATAGTTGTTTTGGAAGATTGTGAATAATTCATTTTGACCTAGCTGTGCATAACTCGGCGCCCAGGTGGGATTCGAATACACAACAGCAAGGGGAGAATTCAGTACAGTCAATTCAGTACCGCCATCTGAGCTAGGCGGCCTCACCGGGAGACTGCCTCCAAATACAATCCAAATATGATTAAACTCACGTCTCCTGGTGGGGCGTCGTAGCTGAGGTGGTTGCAGCATTACTGCTGTGGGTCCGAATCCCACCGAGGTGCCGAGTTTTTCAGTTTGGTCAAAATGAATTTCAGTGTTTTGTTGAGAGTGTTTTTCAGGAGCGAGTTTTATCCGTCACATGGGAATTTCGGTGATGCTTGGGCATTTATTAAGGAAATTAAACGCATGAACTTTACTATGGGATTAGAAGTAAGGGGTGGGAAAGATTCCACTGTTTATTAGTTGCACATGTTCTGGCGCATTCGAAGCAGTGTGCGCTATAGGTTTGATTAACATCGATTTAAACAAACAAGAATGAAAACAAAGTTCTAGGATGCAAAGTAAACGAGAATTTGTATCGAACTGAGACACAAAAAATGTGGTCAGCAAACTTACTCCATCATTAAACAAGACCAGACCGGTTAGATGCAGTCTGGGTTTAGCCAGCGGTTCATATGGCGTTGGGCTCAAATTTGTGATGTCCCCAATCTGGAGTTTGAGTGTGGCTAGCTAACGAGGGAAAATAAACTAAAAATGATAGTTCTGGTGCGCCTGGTCTTTTTTATAAGATTTTTCAAGCATTTTTTACTTGCAACTTTGGTGAACAGCTGGGAAAATTCCAGTAGAACGTCCTCCCGCAAATCCTGCTTAGCTTCGTTTTAACAGCATAACGATCTCCTGCCAGTCTCACAGACTAACTGCGCAGTAATGAAACATCAGAATCGTTGGGTTATTTGAGCTCACTTTTACTGCGAGTTGGTGAGGCCAACTTAAATGAGCCTCATAAAATGTCGTCCTTTAGTTAACGCCTAACTGAAAAAGGGCTGATGCTGAATCGAATGCTGATCCACTTAGCATTTCGCCCACTATCGTAGAGTACACTACGCACTGCCTGCCTGAGACTCGATTTGGCAAAACATGTTTAACTGCCGAGAGCATGTACAAATAGCAGTTTGGGGACACCTTTTTATCCCCCTACCTTGCCAGGGAGTAATACACCTAGTGCTAGTCATCCCGGGCCATTGATGAATTTTACTCGGGCTCACGACAACCCAAATTAGCCAACTAGATTGCAGATTATCCCCCCTTGAGTGGACATTTTGTTATAAATTGGGAGAAGGAAGTTTTTTGATTGGCTCGGCGACTATCGCTTATGAAGATGCACCCACGTCGGACAATCCCCATGAGATTCTGATAGGATGTCCTACATGATTGTGCGGTTATGACCGCCGTGGTGGACATGACTTCGTGGAGCCAGAGTGGAACGGTTTACATCGGTATTTGTGTCAGATGTGGCCGGTTGAAGTGATTTTGCGTACTGAATCTCCATGCGTGACAGTCTGCAGTGGTGTACATGCGATAGGGTGCCCCCTAAACGAGCCACGCAGTAGATACGCTGGACCAACACAGGGGCCACATCGGATTCTGGCAGGCGTTATCGAGAATTGAAGAAGGTGACACGATCGCCGGGACAAGAGCTTTATTAGCCTGACGTTTCGGATCCCTACTCGAATCCATCATCAGAGACAAAAGAGCAGAAACGGGTGGTTGTTGCACAAGGGGCTGCGGTATTTATAGGATGCAGCAGCCATGCTACCGCATACCTATGAACGTTCACGGCTTCCCCCTTCATCCGGGATTGTCACACTCGGTGTGATCATTGCTTGATGGCCGACATTCGAGTCGATAATTGCTGCAATTTCATCACGTGCGTTGGATGTTGGCGTGATGATTGCTCGACCATCTGACGCGTTGACCCGGGTGTTGGGAAGAGTGTTCACCAGTGCGCTCCCCGCGTGGCCAATTACTCCGCCTAGACGAGAATGCGCGCCCATAACAAACGCCAACCTTTGGGGTGCGCTGGCAGGCCCAGTTACCGGCTCACGTGCCGCCAGTTAGGATACCTGTCGCCCGTCGATTTTTGTCGTTAATTAATATTCTGATTAAGCGTTTTTTGTGGACCAGGGGGTGTTATGGTGCGCCTAGATTCGGGTTTTTGCCGCGTTAGCCACCTGCATTCCCTCCCGCCTCTAGTCTTCTTAACAATTTCTTGACATCGGACCCAAGTAGAGGCAGAGGAGAGAGTGCGGTAGATACTGTGAAAGTCTGCCATCACTAAAACTTGAATCACGCACAAATCGACGTGCCTGCTCCCAGGCTGCTGTGGAACACAAGTAGACATCGTCGGTTACGACGGTCGAGCTGTCATATGAGGTAGGGTATCTGTGTCAGTGAATTATCTTTCAGCAGCCACCTAACGGGAAGTGACCGTACAGCCACGGAGTGAGTCTCCGTCCAAAAGATCCCGCACATCCTATTTATCCAGGACAGTTCACGCGTTGTTTCCCGCGACGTCCACAGAAGGGTAAGCGCAGGGACGGTGAATTGCATGTGAATTAGTTTATAGGGATAGTAGAACTGTGCTGCGTTGACCGCACTCTCTCCTTCTCACTCACCTGGCCCGATGCCAGGACAGAGTCAAGGAGACCGGAGGCAGAATCGCTCGTGGGTGACGGGCACGGCATGAACCCGCGCCTAGGCGCGCCAACACACCCCTTGATCTACGCACAAAAAACTAGGACTTCACACTACAAGAAAGAGGGAGGACTACCCGGATCCCACCTGAGTGGGAATGCCACAAAGCCGACATTAAGAAGGAGCCACTGCAATCTGACTGTCCAGCCCGAGAGGAGGAGGAGGACTGAGTTAGCCCGTCAGTTGGCAGCTTTACAAGCCACGGCCTTTAGCTCATTGCGACATATCCAAGCGCGTCAGGTTGTTTATGCTGACTGGCTGTTTATACTACTGGAATTCCCCCAAATGTTCACTGAAATTGGAAATGAAAACCGTCTGAAAGGTCTTATAAAAAAGACTAGGGGGCGTATATTATGTAACTTAGAACATTGTCCTTATCCAGGTTTGTTTAAATCACTGTTAATTGAACCTAAAACGCACTCTGCTTCGACTGCGTTCAACTAGTAAACAGTGGTATCTTCCTCACTTCCCGCTTCTAACTCAATATTAGCGTTGATGAGTTTAATCTCCTTAGTATAGTGAGTAACCGATCTCATGAAATGTTGGCTGAAATTTTGAAATGCGATTTCATTTGGAAAGGTCTACATGGGCGCGGTTGTAGTACTGATTATCTTGCAACATAATCCTATAACATTTCGGACTTGGCAGGATGTTACCTTTTGAATTCATCGCCTTTTAATCTCCTGTAGAAACCGAACTCAATAAAAAATGATTACTTATGTAGCACGCATTTTTCCTATTGATTTTCGATGGTCTTGCAAATTCAAATATATTTTATAGAAACTACGAATAAAAATATGCCTTCTCTCAGTCATGTGGTAGAGAATCGCGCCGTCTTTACTCGAAGAAGGAACATAATTAGGCTTTAAAACATTTTCTTATTTCCGAATAACTCGGTAACTGATCAGCCGTTGCATTAGTACTTAGTAATTTCAGTCCATAAGATGCATTCGTTCCCCGTAAACAAAATCGCTTATTCCCCCATGCCTTTAAGAAATTACCATATAAAGTCTATAAAAGTTTTCAACGGATGCGGTTCATGTTGAACATTTCGTGAGGAGCAGTGATAAACGTACAGGTACGATTCTGCATGAATAGACATTACACGGTCTTAAATATTCTCATAATTAAAAACTTTTTAAGACCTAATTATATCCCTACTTAGAGTACAAAATATAAAGACGGCACGATTTTCTATCGCATGACTGAAAGAAAGCATATTTTTATTCGTAGGTTCTATAAAAGATAGTTGAATTTGCAAGACCATCGAAAATCAATCGGAAAAATGCGTGCTACATAAGTAATCATTTTTTACTGAGTTCGGTTTCTACAGGAGATTAAAAGGCAATGAATTCAAAAGCTAACACCCTGCCAAGTCCGAAATATTATAGAATTATGTTGCAAGATAATCAGTACTACAACCGCGCCCATGTAGACCTTTCCAATTGAAATCGCATTTCAAAATTTCAGCCAACATTTCATGAGATCGGTCACTCACTGTAAGCGTTAAGCTGTCATTGATTTCCCAGGTACCAGATAAAACCCACTCCATAGAAACACTCTTAACAGAACACTGAAATACTGACCACTTTAGATTGAATCGATCAGGCAATTGTGACAGCAAAGGATATACACCAACATTTACTTTTATTTCACAGGTTTCCTGAAAATGAACCTCATCGGTTCTGGGGCCAGAGGTCAGCACCGAAGGAAAAGCAGAAATACGACTCAGAAATGATTCTCATTCGAGCAAACAAAAAGGACATGGGAAAATTACAGCTTCACAGATGAGCGGCGTCTGCAGATCACATTTTCCACAAGACAAAGCCATTCATGCATATGGCACCGTTAGATCAACAGGCCAGCGCCACAACACAAGTGAAATGTACACAAAAAGAACAGTTGTGTAAAGGTAGGGCATATAGCAAAGTAGCTATCAAATGTGTTCCACCGTGCAGTCAAACCAGACTAGCGAACGATAATCTCAATTAACGTTCAGCACCCCAAACCCAAATCGACTGAACGTGAGTTAGTGTCTCAAATGGAAGATAATTAGGCTCAATTGCCAACGGCAACAGGCTGAAATAGTAGATCTTCTCTGTCTGGAGTTTGGGTGTGGTTAGCTGACAAGAGGAAGTAAATCAAAAATGACAATTATGGTCCCCCGCGTCTTTTTCGATAAAATCCTTCAAGCCACAGATTCAGTGGCATCCCACGAGCAGTAGAACAGTGCCATTTATCATCAAACTTGCGCATGTGACCCTTGGGTGTGCATGAAGATATGACAGGTCAGTTAACTGGAATTCGCCTTAGAAATTGAAAACAGCCAGTCTGCTTATACGACCCACCATACTAAGGCAACCATCAGGTCGGTTTGGGCGCTGGGTTGGATACTGGTACGACAGCCTGTAAAAACTTGCCATCCCGACACTTGGCAATAGACCGTGAAGGACTTTAATTTTCCTACTGACCCAAATGCACTTTGCCTAAGAGAACACCGCAATGGTCAGCCCTCTCCCCGACC
This sequence comes from Spirometra erinaceieuropaei, assembly GCA_902702965.1. Taxonomy (NCBI): domain Eukaryota; kingdom Metazoa; phylum Platyhelminthes; class Cestoda; order Diphyllobothriidea; family Diphyllobothriidae; genus Spirometra; species Spirometra erinaceieuropaei. The sequence goes on from CACRXP010001330.1 coordinate 48,568, forward strand.
CTCTGTCAGCCAAAGGCGTAAAATATGGACATCCCGCTCCGGCCAAACCTCCTGCAGTGTAGCATCCCAGTACATGGCTACCTTGTAGTCTTACGTTCGTCGAAGAGCCACCCCCCGGTTTAATTCTTCGTGAAATATCTGACTTTAGAGTCGGACGAATCGGTAGTATCATTCGGAATTTCTCTCTCCCTCTCTGTTTTGCTTCTTCCCAACAACTACAGTCAGTGGTCAATCTTATGAAATGAGGGCTCTACAGTAGGTGTGTTAACTCATGAACTTTTAACGAAAATTCTGAAATCTGTTTTCGAGTCGAAAGGGTTACTTAATTAGAGTTATATAGTCCATCGTCATGCAGCATAATCTTAAAATAATTCAGTTACCCCGGGATGTGGGCTTTCAAAAGGACTTCTTTCCGGCTGCATTCGAAAACCACACTCTGTAGAAAATGACTACCTAAGTAGCATGAATTTTTCCGACTGATTATCGATACCCCTAAGAACTCCACTACACCTCAAAGAAAACATGCATAAAAATATGTATTATTTTACTCATGTGGTAGAAAATTACGTCTTCGTCAAATTTTATACACGAAGGAGGGGTAAAATTTGGTTTTGAAAAAGTTTCTTATTGTGTGATTTTTTTAATACCGTGAAATGACCGTTCATGAAACATCGTGTTTCTTCATTCTTTAATATTACTTGTAAAGTTTACAATATGGCTCAAATCCGCTGCCAAATTTTATGAACCCCATATAGTCTCCTTTAAATACCCCAGCTCAGTGTTCGGTTTTCCGTACGAGGAAAATATATGGCTTGTAGTTTGGAAACATAGAATGCAAGGATAACGGCAGGTCGAGTTCAAAATTCTTCGGGAACTGGAAAACTTTGCGTTTGCGTTTTTCTTGGACTATCCATGAAGTTTTAGGCTTTTCCCTTTTGCAGGGGCTCCGCTGCGAGTATTCATATAAACTTTCCTTTTCGAGTAAAAATAACCCCGACTACATAAGTTATTTGGGAGATTCGCAAACTGCAATTGGCCCCTTATATACATAGCACACAATACACACTAGTTTAACCTTTAAAAAATGAAAGTAGTTCCAATAAATTCAACCCTTAGTCGTTGTGTGTTTTATGGCTAACTTTTACATGTAACACTTGTGACTTGTTTCTCGTGATTATCACCCCCATTTAATCAACTGGTTATTGAAATTACAGACAACACCAGGTTTCTGACGTCATAATCTTGTTCACACTTTTTAAGAATTATCCCATTAACTTAAAGGGTTTTTGTAATTATTCAAAGTGAGCAATTATGCGAGGTCGAAGTTTACTGTCTTATCCGATGTGCCAACTCATGACATGTTATTCGGAAGTCTGAAACGCGTTTTCGACTCGAAAACATGACTTAAATAGGGTTGCAATATAAATCCCCGTGCGGCATAATCCTACAATCATTCGTTTACCCCAGGATTCCGGCTTTTGAACGAACTTATTTTCGGCCGCCTTCAAGAACTACACTCTGAAAAAATGACTACTTATGTAGTATTTACTTTTCTCTATTGATTTTTGACGCCCTTATAAATTAAGATATATTTCATAAAAAACATGTGTTTAGGCATTCATTCTTTTACTCATTTAATGGAAAATTACGTCCTCTTCAGGTGTTATACATGAAAACGGAGTATAATTCGGTTTAAAAAAACTTTTCCGATTCCCGAATAATTTTGACACCGACCTGCCGTTACACTTGCGTTCAAGGCTTCCAAACTATAGGTTGTATATTTTCCATGTGCGGCATATCATATTTCTATATGGTTTTAGGAAGAGACCATATGGGGTCCATTAAAGTTAGCAGTGGATTTGGGCCATATTATAAAATTTACAAGCAACATTGGTAAATGCGTAGGCACGACGTTTTATGAACGGGCGTTTCACGGTCTTAAAAAGCTCATACTAAGAAACTTTTTGAAAACCGAATTATACCCCATCTTCAAGTATACAATTTGAAGACGTAATTTTTCACCAAATGAGTATAGGAATGAATGCTTTTACGTATGTTTTCTACGAAATGCGATTTGCTTTTAAGAGTATCGAAAACCAATGAGAAAAATTCCTGTTACTTAAGTAGTCATTTTTAACAGAATGTGGTTTCTGCACGCGGCTGGAAAGGAGTTCGTTCAAAAGCAGGTATCCCGACGTAGATTAATTATTTTAGAATTATGCTGCACGATGATTAACTTCGCAACCCAACTTAAGTAACCTTTTCGAGTGGAAAGCAGATTTCGGAATTTTAGTTTACATTTCATGAGTTAGCACATCTACTCTGCATAGTTCTCAGATCCTAGATAAAGCAGAATCTTCCGTATGCTGCTCAGCAATCAGTACACATCAGCGAAAGCTACTTACATATTTATGGGTCGTTATCTTAATCAGGAAGCGACGTATAAGGTGCCGTCACCCCGCGACGGTTAATTCAGCCCCCTGTCGTCACGGTCGTGGTGGCTCCGTCATTGTGATCTGTTGAGAGTGGGGAAAAGAGAGTGCGGTAAGTGCTGCGCAAGTCCACTATCACTACAAACTAATTTACGCGCATTCACCGTGCCTGCTACACCTAGCTGTGTAGCGCACGGTTGACATCGTCGGAATCGACGGTCGAACTGTCATATTGTGATCTAACGTGCCAATTGCTGCTTTTTTCTATAAACATTCGCATGATCTACGGTCATGCAGACCGAGTGTCAACTTCACTTCGAACAGGAGAGATTGAAGTGATCTCTGCAGCTGCTGACCTGTCTCATTAAATGTTCACCGGAAGTCATAAATGCGTTTTGGCCAGATCGCAGTTGGTAGCCAGGACTGGGGAAGCGGACGGCGACCTTAACCCTAATCCTAACCACAACCCTGACGCTAACCTCAACCTTAAACGTTAGCCGTTAACCCTAACGGTAATCCAAACCCTAACCCTAACCGAAATCGTAAACGTAACCGTAGCCCTTAGACGTAGCCGTAACTGAAAAACCTGACCGTAATACTGAAACCTAATCGTACGCTCAAACCCTAACCTTAGCCTTATGGCATAACCCTAACCCAAAAATCGGAAGCCATTAACCGGTACGCTAGTACTAACCTCCAAAGTAAAACGGAAGCCAAATGAGTCAGATGTGATTATGGAACCCCTCAAAATAGCCCCAGTAAACAACCCCCCCCCCGCCACCTGTAATACGGGGCCTGGCTACCAACTGCGATCTAGCCTGCGTTTTCAAGTAGGAAGGATTACTGGGGTGGGACTGTAATAGAGACTATCGTACAGTATGATCCTAAGAGATTTCAGACATGTCAGGATGTTGACTCCCGAGTACACTTCCGATTGGTCGCCTCAAAAAGACAGCGCTCGCTAAAAATTACTATCTTCCATCAATTTTCGGTGCGCGTATAAATTGAAGTGTATTTAATAGAAGACATAGTAAAAACTGTCCCTTCTTGTACCCACATGAATTAATCACTGTCCCTTTAAACTTCATGCTTGAAGAGAGTGTATCTTTTGATTTAAAAGGGATTTAAATCATAAGGCTCTTAAAGCCGCGCAATTTCCATTCAAACAGCATCGTATGCATCAGTTTACTAACGCTCCCATGAAATATACAACATAATCTACAGTGCGTGACCTATCTCATGAAATGTTGGCTGAAAATGTGAAATGCGTTTTCGATTAGGAAGGATTACTTGGTCGCGGTTGTGATACTGATTATCATTAGGCATACTTATAACATTTTGGACTCAGCAGGATGTCGGCTTTTAAATGGACTTCTTTTCAATCTCCTGTGGAAAGCGTGCTCGATAAAAAAGGACTACTTAAGTAGCATGCATTTTTCCCATTGGTTTTCAATGGTCTTGGAAATTCAAATATATTTTATAGGAACCACAAACAAAAATATTCTTTCTTTTAGTCAATCAATAGAGCATCACGTCTTCTTTATATTTTATACTTAAGGAAGGAGTATAACTAGGTTTTAAAAAAGTTTTCTAATTGCCGAACAATTTGGAGCCTGATCATTCGCTGCATTAGCGCTTAGTGATTAACCTCTACAAGGTGCATGCGTTCCGCGTAAATAAAATCACATATTTTTCTATGCCATTAAAGAGATATCATACAGACTCATAAAATTTTTCAGTGGATGCAGACCATGTTGTACATTTCATGAGGAGCAGTGGTAAACGGCCAGGTACGATGCTATGTGAATGGACATTGCGCGGTCTTAAAAGGTCTCATAATTAGAAACTTTTTAAAACCCTAATTATACTCCTTCCTTAAGTATAAAATATAAAGAAGACGTGATTCTCTATTGATTGACTAAAAGAAAGCACATTTTTGTTTGTGGTTTCTATAAAATATATTTGAATTTCCAAGACCATCGAAAATCAATGGGAAAATGCATGCTACTTAAGTAGTCATTTCTTACCGAGCACGCTTTCTACAGGAATTTGAAAAGAAATGCATTTTAAAGCCGACATCCTGCCGAGTCTAAAATGTTATAAGAGTATGCCTTAAGATAATCAGTATCACAAACGCGACCAAGTAATCCTTCCTAATCGAAAACGTATTTCAGAATTTCAACCAACGTTTCATGAGATAGGTCACGCACTGTACATCCATTACGATATGTTATAAACCATCGATGGTAGTTCCTCAATTGTGGCGATTTCGTCATCCGTGCTGGCTGCTGGTGTGACGATTGCACGGCAAATGGGCTCACAGACACTGGGGTAATTGCTCACCAGCACTCTCCCCACGTGACTGATTTCCCTGCCCAAGGAATGTCTCAACACAGAATATGGTACCGGGAGGTTATTGAGGTTATTGATGGATTGCGGGCCTAAGAACCATGACTCGTGCAGCTCTCGGCTCACTCGGTTGTCAGAGGTTGCTTCCGACCTCCCATCAGGCGTCGAGTCAGAGGCCGAAAGACCCACTGCCACGGCAGGAAACGTCTGGAGTCGTTTACCGGATCTGGTGCACTTGTGGATAGAAAAACTATGTCGGAGAAACCTTGAGATTACTCCGGACGCGGATGGCTGAGCACGGAGCAGCAGTGAGGCGGAGAGACGTTAGCTCCCAGGTGGCGGCTTACTCGACAGGACTCGACTATATATTCAAGTCTCAAGAGGCCGACATCGTCGCAAGAGGTGACAACCGCGTGAGCCGAGAGCTGCACGAGTCATGGTTCTTAGGCCCGCAATCCATCAATAACTTCCATAACCTCCCGGTACCGTATTCTGTGCTGAGACATTCCCTGGGCAGGGAAATCAGTCACGTGGGGAGAGTGCGGGCGAGCAATCACCCCAGTGTCTGTGAACCCATTTGCCGAGCCATCGTCACACCAGCATCCAACACAGATGACGAAATCGCGACAACTGAGGACTTGAACGCGGACTGGGAAGCCATCATCGCATCAATTACGATCCCAGCGGGGATTGCGAGAGCTGGTAATTACAGTACGCGTATGGTCCCACGACAGCCACTTACTTTTAAATACTGCCCTCCTTGTGTCACCATTACCCTTATCTGCGACTCTCTCTGATGATGGGTTCGAGTGAGAATCCGAAAGTCAGGCAAGTAAATTTCTTATTCCAGTAGTCGAACCTTCGTCTCCTGAACTGCTTCCTGTCACTCGTCTGTTTGTTTCTATTAGCAATTCGTTTTTTATTAGAAAGGACTGCTTAAATATGGTCGTAATGCTGATTATCATGCAGTATAAACTCGATATATTTTAGACAAACTGGGATGCTGGCTTCTGAATGCACCTTTATCGGTAGCATGTAGAAACCGAACTTGACAAAATGACTGCTCAAGTAATATGATTTTTTAAAGATTTTTGATGTCCTTGAAAGTTCAAATACATTTCATATAAATCTCTCATGACAATCTCTCTGTTACCAAGCTTTATTTTGAAAACCATCCGTTAGTCGGTATAGAATTTGGCGTTTGCCATGTACTACCCAACATACTCGTCGTCGACAACAGACAGCGCTTTAACAACAACAAATAAATGCTTAGCTTTGGGAACTCCAACAGTGGGCGATCAAAGTGACTTCCTTTATATCTCTGACTTCCAGTATTCAGCTGTACAGACAGACCCATAAGTCCACTTGTCATCTAAGAATAAACCAACTTCTTTATTATATAAACTACTTAAAATCAACTTTTTCTATCTATTTAGGAAAAACGATGTCGCGTAGATGACCCCCATTTTCCACTTTACACGCACTGGCTCTATTGGCGGCATTTTCCATAACGGCTCGTAACGCGTCTGGGTTCACTACATGAAACTCCTCTCAAATGCTGTCCTTAAGCAGCTGGTGGATGGTCACCGACTGACTGGCCTTCGGCCGATATTTCAAAGAGACGCAAGGAAGAGAGCCGGGCGCTGTCCAATCCAGCGAACATAGAGGCCAGTCGAAATCTGAATTCCGCGCAACTATATGCTCGTCGAAAACCAGCGTTTGAAGTTGTCTTGTGGCCTTGTTCCATCTTGCTGCTGCCATGTCTCAGGCACCAACTTCTCCAGCACTCCTCGATACCGATTACCAGTCACTGAGAATCTATAGTCATCGTCGTACGGAAGAAATCAAAGCCCAGTTGCCCTTTCGGATGTTACACGGCTCCAAGTCGTGACCTTAGGGGGGGGGGGAGAGGGATGAAACTCATGCTGATCGATGAATCTCGGATTTACCACGCATCGAAACCTTGTATTCGGATTTCAGCAGAACCCTTCAGGAGGAGATTGACTTCACCTCACATAAAATGAGCATTATGCCTGCATGCTCTCCGCGTCAAACTAACGGGGGGGGCAAATTTCGAAGTGAAATCCGCCGATCTTTAGGATTTTTCCGATGTGATTTTTTCCACAATAAACGTCTGCGAAACATTTTTTGAATCCGAGCCAAAAATCGATAAAAAAATAATTTGCGAAGGATTAATACATTGTAAAATAGTAAAGTGGCTTTTCGCGCCCGCCCCACTGAATGGTAAGCGGTGCGGTTAGAAAAGCCATGAAAACCGTGTAAGCACGTGACTTCGTCTGGAGAGATCGACGACCGCGAGCTCTACCCCGGAGGGGCGGGAGGCACTGGGGACTAGCACTTTATAGTAGATGGGCGCTCACCTATCAGGTTACGGAATATACCTGTCCGTTGTGCCTGGAGGCTCAAACTAGAACCCTCACAGGCAGTCGCATAGCGACTAGCGATATATGTAGATAAGGTGATACCGACAAAGGCAAGGGAGACCGGAGTGGCTATCTGGCTTATTAGCCGTCGTCAGCCATTCGTACCCAATCCCAAGTGTGAACCGCCTGGGGTTCGAACCAGGGAACTTTGGTCATTGAGTCGAACGATCTACCAATGAGCCACGGACTCGGCGTGCTGTCGGTTGTGATCGGGAATATTAATTATGGTAGATAACGCCCGCCGAACGTCCCGTTATGCCTTGGGGTTCATATTTGACCATTCTGGTTCACCTTGTCTTTGTCGGTATAACCTTACCTAGATTTATCACTAGTCGCTATACGACTGCCTGCGAGGGTTCTAGTTTGAGCTCCAAGGCACAACGGGACAGGCATGTTCGGTAACCTGATCGGTGAGCGCCCATCTACCATAATTAATATTCCCGATCGTAACCGACAGAACAAGGGGCCCGTGGCTCACTGGTAGAGCGTTCAACTCAATGACCAAAGATCTCGGACTCGAATCTCAAGTGATCCACACTCCGGATTGGGTACGGCTGGTTGATGACAGCTAATAATCCAGAAATGGTCATTCCGGTCTCCCTTGTCTTTGTCGGTATCACCTTTTCTACTGGCACTTTACTTAACCTCCAGAAAGAAAGGGAGACAGTCATAGCATTGTCCTCATTCTCATTCCAAACAAATCGTGCTGCTCCAATCAGTCATTGGAGGTGAGCTCGAGTGCAGCGGCCGGTCAGGTCTTCCTTGTCCTGGCGCACGTGCAATGCACACACCTCTCTCCCTTTAGCAGCGTGAACGAGACTTCACTCACTAGGATATCCTACGTTACCTGCCTCTAGGCAGACATGTTCGGCAGAAGGAAAGTTACGTCGACGTCAAGGGAGAAATCGAAAGACCCGCTCGAGTTGTCGTGGCGTAAAGCACCGGCGTACCGGCACACATTTTAGAAAGACGACATGGGTCCCGAAGAAGGTAAAATTATTTGCTACCAAAACGGTTTCAGGCTTACTCAGCTGTCGCCTGGGTCGGTTAAATGTGAAATACAAATGAGGGAAGATCGGTGAAGTGGTATTAGTTCAGTCAGTGGATGGAAATACCTTTTGTAGTGGGTTTAGCTGTCAGCCACCACGACCTGCAGGCACGGTCATAAAATCAAATAAGAAGGAGATGGATGCCAGTTGAAAGGATAGTGTCCTCTGTGCAGACTAACTGGAGAGAGGGTTGAAGCAAGACGGCAGCCAGGCAAGGGTACGTCCGGCTCCGGGAGAGCGGAGTCCTAGCGTGAGAGTGGAGGAATGCGTCAGAGAAGCTGGAGAGATATTACTTCTGGTGCGGACTAAAAGCTTATCGGTCAGTCTGGAAAGATATGAATGGCCGTAAACCAAACAGCACTGTTGCGTATGTGGCAGTACCCACGAGAGGCGCAGTAGCTTCAGGGGGCCGGAGTAGGGCCACATCCCATTTGCAAAGGCTAGGGCCTGAGCATCTTCCATGGTCATCGAAGTCCAGACCAGCGATTATAGAAGACAGTCCATTCAAACCAGAAAAAAACTGGGTGCGCAAATGTAAGAGGTGGATAAGAAGGTTCATGAAGTACAAACAAATCTAGTTGTTGGCACTGGTTTAATCTGACCGCCTGGACACAGTCTATCACCGAATACCGCAATGCCGGAGCTGGTTGGGTTTGAATAAGTATCCGCAGAACTGGTTGTAACTCAAAAGAGTGTTCGCTATCTAACCCGTGCTTCGTCCTGAAGAAACGTGAGATGTCATTTCCTAATGTTAACAGCTATTTTGTCAAATATCCAAATGGTCTGGCAGCTAACTCGTTTTCTTTGGCCAGTCCACTTGCATTCTCCAGTGCGTGTGGATTCACAGACACGAGTTAAAGCGACGTGCACATGGCAGACGTCCTTGGCCGGTTTCCTTGTTATGGCCAACGTGTGACTCTGAAATACACGGTGGTGTGTACTGCGGTCTAGGTACTTGTTAATTTTTGTTTTGAATACTTTATGGCACTCGATGGCCGTGCGCCGTGCTCTACGACCTAACTGCCATAGCCGTTAATGTTTTGCATGCCTCAACCTCTGCGAGTTGAAGTGTGATTTATGACTGCCATTACTCTCATCCATCACCCGACCTAACTTCAGTTCGAAGACTATTCCTGTCTGACTAGTAATGTTATGCGGAAAAATCCGTCAGAACTTTGTTGAACATCACTAATTTCTGTTCTCTTTAGAGTTAGTATAATCTCTAGCCACGCCGCAGCACCCAGCAGCCTTCTGCAAAGTCAGGTTAATGGATGGGAGGAACGTCAGCTGAGCAGACGGATACTGGGACGTTAGTCTCAAGCCATGCGGCGCATCTGTTGCGGTAGCACGTGTCATAGACAGGCCCGGTCCCGAAAAAAAGAGATGTTGGACACCGGGAGAGAGAAAGCATTGGAGAGATGAAGATGCGATCACTGGAATGGTAAGTGTACTAGCCTAAACTTTCAGGCCCCTACAGCAGCCCTGTAGCGGTTGAGGACGTCAAGGATAGCACACACCGAGTCATCGAGGCTCCGAAAATAGATCCTGGCTAATACC
>CACRXP010001330.1:69756-93963 GCA_902702965.1 Spirometra erinaceieuropaei
ATACGTAAGTAGTCACTTTTCACTGACGAAATTAAATGTCAATTCTTCATTAGTCACGAACAGTCTACCAAAGAAAATGCCCCAAATGTTAATGAGTTATTTTAGGCTGCTTATGACCCAGACTTCTCACAATAAAATCTCCGCTGTGTGCCGGAATTCCTCGTTAACGAAATGTTACTTGAGATGCCTCTGTGAACATGACAAACATTTGGGCTAATTACTGCCCTAAGATGTCCACAACAATTCAGGTAAAAAAAATACGAGCGCCGATAGAAATTAATCTCGTCCTCTTATAAGCAGTAATCAAGAGGCGGTTAATTAGACTGCGTTGCTCTAGGGGCATATTCGGCAAGATCTTATTTCGTAGACGTACCTGTTAGGGGTTAAGGTTAGGCTGGGGCTTATCTACTGCAGATTCGGCACGAAATAAGATCCGACCGCATATTCTAACAAGGGTTCAAAAGCTCTAGCCACGTGGTTTTCATGAGGTCCAGATCTTGCCTCCTGAGAGCATCTAAAAGGAACCGAACATTCCAGGCTGCCAGAATGAGCAGACTCGCCCTAGCTGTCTGCGGGGTCGTGCGGGGGGGGGGGAAGAGAGAGGGTATTTTGTCTTCTGTTTTGGTTTCAGCCTCATGTTTAACAGCCTACCAGTCTGAGCGCGAATGTCGTGAACCCAGCATTTGTTTAGCACACCCTTTAGAGCCCCCTCCCCCCTCGCGGAGAAACCAGTGCTCTACGGGCTGCTTTATCGCACGAGGCGGATAGCGCTCGCCATAATCGGTCACGGCCTTTAGTGAGAGAACGACGAATGGCCCGGGCCGCCTACGCGATTGCGTGTCACCCTCGCCGTAGGACTTTCGGCCGTAGGGAGGGAGAGAGAAAGTGGGGTAGAGTAGAGGAGAGATTATAGAGAGAGTTAGAGGCGGAGAATGGGTGCGAAGGATTAGAAAGAGGCAGTTCATCCAGCCACTGGACCAGCAGCTTGCTGAGTCCTTATGACCTCCTGCGGGGTTGCAGACGGAGCCTCGCCTTAGATGATCCGTACGGTGGGAGGTCTAGGTCTGGTCCTAACAAAAGTACACGCAAGATGAACAATCGAACATATGACTCGCCTTTTGCCCTAATCCTAATATCAAAATGGAAATAGCGGCCCCATTTCGGTTATTTTAGTTCAGAACTCAAAATAATAGTGGTAAGATTGCAGTTGGTAGCCAGGCATCATACGTTGATACTGTAGACGTAAGAACTTGTTATCAGTAGGTGTGCTAACCTTGTCTAGGGAACTTGTTATCAGTAGGTGTGCTCTTCCGGAGTTAGGCTGGTCGCCCGTTTCGGTCAGGCTGTTGGGTTTAGTGAGGGTTCGGGTTAGGCTTATGTTAGGTTTTATGATTAGCGTGTGCGTTTTAGGGTCAGGTTTCAGTGTTAGGGTTAGGGTTTAGGTTCCCGCTAGGGTTACGGCTAAGGCTAGGGTTAGGGTTTAGGTAAGGGTAGGGTTAGGTTTAGGCCTAAGGTTAGGGTTATGGTTAAGTTTAGGGTTATGATTGATGTTAGAATTGGGGTTAGGCCCAAGGTTAGGGTTAGGGTTAAGGTTAGGCTTCGGGTTAAGATTAGGGTTAAGGTTAAGATTAGTGTTACGGTCAATGTTAGGGTTAAGGTTAGGGTTAGGCCTAAGTTTAGGCATAAGTTTAAGGCTAGGGTTAGGCATAAGTTTGTGGCTAGGGTTAAGTTTAAGGTTAGGGTTAATATTAGGTTTAGGGTCAAAATTAGTGTTTGGGCCAAGGTTAAGGTTATTTTTAGGGCTAGGTTTTAGGTTAGCGTGGGGTTTAGGGTTTTGGTTACGTTTTGTTTTCGAGGCCTACCCTTTGGCTTTACGGTTGCGGTCAGGGTTGGAATTCAGTATTAAGCGTACGGTTTAAATTTTTGCCATTATTCCACCTACTTAAAACTTCCCAACACTTTCCCTGGTAACTGTACTTTTACCCAGAAACTCCAGCGTTCCTCTATCAGCCCTTCCATTTACCCCACACATATAACCCCCTTTCAAACCATTCCCGTACGACAAGGACCTCGCTGTTCGTCTCCCCATTCCTGACAGCAAACTGCGGTCTCACCAAAATGCTTTTCGCGTCATTATAAAAGTCAACTGGTGCAAGTAGCTCATATGCAGCATTTTCAATTTCACTGGAAATTAATGCTTAAACTTGAGGTAAATCTTTAGAGCCAATGGCTATCTGCAAGCATCCATTGAGAGGAGTCAAACGCCCCAAATGAAGCGGAATGAAGAGCGTGATCATCTGAAATAGTGGCGACGAGCTCCGTGCATGAAGGGGATCACCGAGATTGTGGTTAGATCAATAGCGTCGCCTGGAATTAGAAGTTTCTCACAGGTCTGACTCAACAATCCGCTGCAAGTGATGTGAGTGAAGACCTCATGCTTACGGAGGAGAAGTCGAATACTGCCTACCGAAATCAACGCAGACGTGGGATGTGTAACTACGTTAGAGGGACTGGTTGGTGTCTGCAAAAGCGGATGCATTAATATTAGTCGGCCATGCGAAGGTTGGACCAATAGGCAGAGGTGATAACCAGTGCCGAGTAGATGGGGCACAGCCTTACCTTTGACGTCCTTGAGATTGTGGGCCGAGGCGATAATCACACACCAGGGCAGGTGCAAGAAACCTGGATAACCACCGACCGCTCAGTCAATCGCCACACGAACTTGTCTCCCCCCCCATGAGGTCTTGCGAACTTTTTTGACAGAAGACAGTGAAGGTGTGAAAGGGTCGAGGCCGTCGATAATCTCCACGGTCATCGGGGTTGGCGGGAAGGGGGCGACACAGGCCATGGTGGGCCATGTGTTCGACATCGACGCAAGTTATCAGTTAATGTAGTCAGCATACAAAACCACACAATATAAACCTGTGCTGATGTTGAATGAGAAGATCAGACATAAGTTCGACAGGCTGGTATCAAAAAACCCTTTATAACACCAAATTCATTAGTTCTAATCCTTATTATCATACCAATCATGACGACTGTGGAATATTCTGCTTAGGGGAATTGATCACCACTATGCATACGCATCAAGTAACGTTGACGGAATAGCAACTATTTTAGTAGTTGAGGTAATAACTCACGCGCGGGAATGATATGAAGATTATCGTGAAAAGTTTCCGTGTTGAACGTCGCGCACGAAGCATCTCTACTTTACTCGTAAGGGCTCAACGGCTAAAGCGGATATTCGCCCAAGGATGTGTGTAGGAGGTCCAATAGACGGAGCGAGTGCGTTTCGTAAAGCTATCGGAGCGCTCCTCTGCACTATTTCTGATATATCCTGTTGCGCCTGACAGGACAACAAGCCCCTGACCCAATGGTTAGGACGTTGAACTTCTAGCCTAGAGGTCGCAGAAGGGAGATCCACGTTTTTCACACCTCAGGGTTTGGTATGGCTAGCTGACGACGACGACGATGACGACGATTAATAAGCCAGAAATGGGCTTAAGCCAGAAATGAAATTTTTAAGACCGTGCGATGTCCGCATAGGCAACATCGCACATATCCGTTTACCAAGGCTACTCATGAAATGTACACCACAGTCCGGATGCATTGCAAAACCTTATGAACTCTACATGGTATCGCCTTAAAGGCATAGAGGAATATATGACTTTCCTTAAGTAGAATGCATGCAACGTGTAAAATGAAATCGCTCAACGCTAGTGCAATGGCAGATCTGGCTTAAAATTATTCGGGAATTTGAAAACTTTTTTAAAACCTTATTATAAGCTTTACTCATATATAAAATATGAAGACAATGTGATTTTCTGCCAAATGAGTAAAAGAAGGCATATTCGTGTGCACGTTTTCTATAAAATATATTTGAATTTATAAGACCCTCGAAAATTAATGTGAAAAATGCATGTTACTTAAGTAGTCAGTTTTTGCAGAGCGCGGTCTCTGCAGGAGGTCAACAAGGAGTGCGTCTAAAAGCCGACATCCTGATGAGTCCGAAGGTTATAGGATTATGCTGCATGGTAGTCAATATTACAACGCCACCCAAGTAATTCTTCCTAATCGAATATAAATTTCAGAATTTCGACCAACATTTCATGAGATCGGTCACGCACTGTATGAACTGAAAGACGGGTATCTTAAGAAATTTAATTAAGAAGATGAGATCCTTTAGGAGACTTTTACTGTGTAACAGGACATCACTGACGAGTACGATGGAGACTGGGGTGGTCATTCTGTATTATTAGCTCTCGTAGGCCAGCCATACCCATCTCAGAGGTGTGTCACACCTGGCGCTCGATCCCGTAACCTGTTGGTTAGAAGATCAAGGTCCTAACCACTGAACCGGGAGCTTGTTTTCCAGTCAGTTGTGATCCGGTCACCAATTGTGCTACGGAACCCACTCGTTCCGCTGTATTTTGGGGCCCGATCCAGAACGCCGTAGGCAGTCATATGACTGCTGATATATCTCAACAGAGTTTTTAATCTCCCCAATTCTGGCATTTTAATTAAGTTTTTAAGTAATCCTTCGCTGTATCGTATCTACAAATCTCCCTTCTCTCACACACTTGCTAGTCATCGCCTTGATTTCTGTTCTTGAAATATTTACTCTACGACAGTGGTTTCCATCGTCAGCTTAGTCATATATTCTTGTGAATAGGACATATGAATAAGTGTTCTCCCTGTTACAGGTTACCTTGCGTGAATTCCCAGTGCGGTGTTGGATGAAGGTCAAGAGTGGTGCCAGAGTTGGAATTCGAAGGCTTGGGGTTCAACGTAGGACAATGGGATAGGTGTCTCCCTGAGATTCATCGCACGGGCAGTTGCAATACTTGATGAACCTATTCCAATGGCCAGTCACCTTTAATGCTTCTTCAAAGTGGTAAGAGTCTTACAGTCATTATATCGCGATGTTTAAATAATCAGTCTCGCCAAATCTGTTGACTACGCTCGTGGACACTCCTTCATTAACTTTGGAAGACTGAGTATGCATCTTCTGTAGAACAAATAATCCCTGATAAATCTGTGAAATAAACCACTCAATTGGACATCTGACAGTGATCGACACTTCTCAAAAGATGGCTCCGTTAAGCCATTCGGCGCAATCATCGTTCTCCAAGTATATGCCCCTTCGTCGCCTTCCTCGTGTGTGGGGTGAAAGCCCCGTCCATCCATGCCCCCCTTAATTGCCAGGGAGTCGACCAGCACACAGTGTGGCATCATTACTGGGCAGAGACTACGCCTAAAAAGCCCCTCTTTGCAAGGCCATAATTAGTTGAAGAACGTTTCTGCTACCCACGCCATGCACTTTGAAACCACAATCTTGTGCGTTTAAGAGAAGCAATTGACATGGGATGGCTTAATGAAGAATGCTTTTTTTAGAAATTGCCCTCATTAAGCGTCACCGCCCACATTGGTTGGGCAAACGCCCAATAGTCGAGTCTGTTTCCACGAGTAAAGATAATCTGTTGAGTCTCAGTTCTCTTCATGATTTTTCCCACCTTTCAGATGCACGGCAATTCAAAAGACTTGATCAGCTATTTTTGCTGGCATAACCAGGATCGAGTGGAGGACCTCAGATAGACAGATGGACTACACACAGACAGGATATTGGTCTAAAATCTGTCAAAACATCTATGAATTAAGTTCAGGACTTTTGGAGGCCTAGGGTCCAACGTGGGACAATGGAATAGGCGTCTTCCCGGGATTTAGCGCATGGACAGCTGCAATACCCGATGTACCTATTTCCGAAGGCCAACATTCTTATGATGCTTGTTCAAACTGGTAAGCCTTTTACAGTCATTACATTGCGATGCTTATAATATTAGTCTTAGCATATCTGTTGACTGCGTTGTTGGACACTCCTCCACTAACTATGGGATACTAAATGTATGTCCTCAGTGTCGCAAAGAGACCCTTGAAATAAGACGGAAATTTCTCGAAGTATACGCCCTCCCATCGCCTCTTTCCTGTGTAGGGAGAATACCTCATCCGTCCACGTCCCATTTAATTGCCTGGGCGTCGACCGGAGCGCAGTGCGGCGTCATTACTGGGCGCACAGTGACCCTAAAAGGCCTCTCCTTCAAAGGACCTATAATTAGTTGAAGAACTATTCTCCTCCCCACTCCACGAGTTTTGAGTCCACAATTATGTACGTTTAGGAGAAGTTGTCTTAGAAATTGCCCTCACAAAGTGTCACCGCTCAACTTGATTGGGAAAACGCCCAATAGTCGAGTCTGTTTCCACGAGTAAAGATAAGCTGTTGAAACTCAGTCCTCTTTAAGATTTGTCCAACCTTTCAGATGCACTGCTTTTCAGAGGGCTTGGTCAAACTGATTGACTTGTTCTGTAGAAACGGCAGCGGTTAATGCATACATGATGAATCCAGGCCCAAAAAACTGGCCGAAACAAGTAGGACTGAGTTGCATCGAATTTTTATCGGCGCTCTTACAAGTTTTGCTTCACAGCCTTCCTCTGTCATTTAAATCCTACCTAGTGGACTTTGACAACAATCGCACATTCAAATCGATCGGCTAGTTTTCTGGTATGTCCATTCTTAATCAGAATAACTGCGGGAAGTGCAAGTGAGCTGGAGGAACCAGTCGATGGCTAAAAACGCGAATGCGCGAGCATCAGCTGGTCGTTCGGAGGTTGGACCCAAAGTCGGAGTTGGCAACCCATGCCGCACAGATGGGACACAACTTCAACTTTGACGACCGCGAGTTTGTGGGTCGGAACGATGATCACGCACCAAGATTGGTGCAGGAGTCCTGGGCGTCCGCAGGCTGCTCAGTCGACTGTTAAATCAGATTGCCCTCTCCCACCCCCCAGCTGCTTTTATGAACCCTCTTGACAGGGGACAGTCACGGTGGTCAACTATCGGGACCGCCAATTATCATAGTGGTCAGTTAGGGGGAGGGGACGGCACAGGTCACTGTGAGACGGGAGGGGGGTCAGATTCGACCCCACAGTCGGCAATTGCGGCCTACGCATCACGACAAATACACTATGCAATGAGGGCTGTACGCAGGACGCCCCCGGTGCCTGAAGATGGGTGGGCGCATTCACTGCTCGAAATGTCAGACCTCAAATAAACTTCTTCCCAGTGAACGCCTCCGCTCCTTGTGACATTCCACCTAGAAGGCACATGGAAAACTCTGTAGGACGTGCTAACGAGTCGAACCTCAGCAACTGCATCATGCAGCTAAACAAAATCTGCGAAACAGGTGCCTAGGCTTTTACCTGCGACTCGTGCGGCCAGTATAGTAAGTCGGTAGCCCCATCTGATGGACACAATACTGTAAGGGTTGTGGTTAGTGGTTAGGGTTAGGGGTTAAGGTTATGGGTTATGACCAGGATTTAGGGTTAGGGGTTACAGTTAGAGATTGGGGTTATGGTTAGGGGCTAGGACAACTAGTTCTCAACATATTAAATTACAACTACGCATTCCCAATAGCTTTTCTTTTGTTTTAATAATCGGTCTCGCCAACTCTGTTGACTACGCTCATGGGCACTCCTTCACTAACTTTGGAAGACTGAATATGCATCTTCAGTAAAACGAATAAACCCTGATAAATCTGTGAAATAAACCACTCAATTAGACATCTGACAGTGATGGACACTTCTCAAAAGATGGCTCCGTTAAGCCATTCGGCGCAGTCCTCATTCTCAAAGTATACGCACTATTGTCGTCGTCCTCGTGTGTGTGGGGTTAAAGCCCCGTCCATCCCTGCCCCCCTTAATTGTCAGGGCGTCGACCAGCGCACAGTGTGGCATCATTACTGGACAGAGATTACGCCTAAAAAGCCCCTCTTGTCAATGCCACAATTAGTTGAAGAACGTTTCTGCTCCCCAGGCCATGCCATTTGGGCGTAAAACCTTGTGCGTTTAAGAGAAGCACTTGACATGGGATGGATTACTGAAAAATGTTTTTTTTAGAAATCGTCCTCATTAAGCGTCACCGCCCACTTTGGTCGGGAAAACGCCCGACAGTCTACTCTGTTTCCACGAGTAAAGATAATCTTTTGAGTCTCAGTCCTCTTCATGATTTTTCCAACCTTTCAGATGCACGGCAATTCAGAAGACTTGGTCAAACTTATCAACTTGTTCTGCAGAAACGGCAGCGGTTAAGGCATACATGATGAACCCAGGGTCAACAAACTGGCCGGAACGAGTAGGACTGATTTGCATCTAAATAATTATCGGCAATCCTGTAAGACTCACTTCACTGCCTTCCCCTGTCATCTAAATCCTACTTAGTGGACTATGACAGCAATCACACATTCAAATTGATCAGCTAATTTTGCTGGAATAACCGGGCTCGAGCGGAGGACTTCAGCTAGGCAGATGGACTACACTCAGGCAGGACTTTGGTCTAAAATCTGTCAAAACATCTATGAATTAAGTTCAGGACTTTTGGAGGCTTAAGGTCCAACGTAGGACAATGGAATAGGCGTCTTCTCGGGATTTAGCGCATGGACAGCTGCAATACTCGATGTACCTATTTCCGAAGGCCAACATTCTTATGATGCTTGTTCAAACTGGTAAGCCTTTTACAGTCATTACATTGCGATGTTTATAATATTAGTCTTAGCATATCTGTTGACTGCGTTGTTGGACACTCCTCCACTAACTATGGGATACTAAATGTATGTCCTCAGTGTTGCAAAGAGACTCTTGAAATAAGACGGGAATTTCTTGAAGTATACGCCCTCCCGTCGCCTCTTTCGTGTTTAGGGAGAATACCTCGTCCGTCCACGTCCCATTTAATTGCCTGGGCGTCGACCGGAGCACAGTGCGCCGTCATTACCGGGCGCACAGTGCCCCTAAAAGGCCTCTCCTTCAAAGGCCCTATAATTAGTTGAAGAACTATTCTCCTCCCCACTCCACGCGTTTTGAGTCCACAATTATGTACGTTTAGGAGAAGTTGTCTTAGAAATTGCCCTCACAAAGCGTCACCGCTCAACTTGATTGGGAACACGTCCAATAGTCGAGTCTGTTTCCACGAGTAAAGATAAGCCGTTGAATCTAAGTCCTCTTCAAGATTTGTCCAACCTTTCAGATTCACTGCCTTTCAGAAGGCTTGATCAAACTGATTGACTTGTTATGCAGAAACGGCAGCTGTTAATGCATACATTATGAATCCAGGCCCAACAAACAGGCCGAAACGAGTAGGACTGAGTTGCATCGAATTTTTATCGGCGCTCTTACAAGTTTTACTTCACTGCCTTCCTCTCTCATTTAAATCCTACCTAGTGGACTTCGACAACAATCGCACATTCAAATTGATCGGCTAGTTTTGCTGGCATGTCCATTCTCAATCAGAATAACTGCGGAGAGCGCAAGTGCGCTGGAGGAACCAGTCAACGGCGGCAAACGCGAATGCGCGAGCATCAGCTGGTCGTTCGAAGGTTGGACCCAAAGTCGGAGTTGGCAACCCATGCCGGACAGATGGGACACAACTTCAACTTTGACGACCGCGAGTTTGTGGGTCGGAACGATGATCAGGCACCAAGATTGGTGCAAGAGTCCTGGACGTCCACAGGCTGCTCAGTCGACTGTTAAATCAGATTGCCCCCTCCCACCCCCATCTGCTTTTATGGACCTTTTTGACAGGGAACAGTCACGGTGGGCAATGAGGGCTGTACGATGGGTGGGCGCACTCACTGCTCGAAACGTCAGACCTCAAATAAACCCGCTGAACGCCACCTAGAAAGCTCGTGGGAAACTCTGAAGGACGTGCTGAGGAGTCGAACCTCTGCAACTGCATCATGCAGCTAAACAAAATCGGCGAAACAGGTGCCTAGGCTTTTACCTGCGACTCGTGCTACCAGTATGGTCAGTCGGTAGCCCCATCTGATGGACAGAATACTGTAAGGGTTGTGGTTAGTGGTTAGGGTAAGGGGTTAAGGTTATGGGTTATGACCAGGAGTTAGGGTTAGGGGTTAGAGTTAGAGATTGGGGTTATGGTTAGGGGTTAGGACAACTATTTCTCAACATTTTAAATTACAACTACGCATTCCCAGTAGCTTTTCTTTTGTATACAATCACTCGACCTCGTCGCCTGTGTGTTCTTCGGCCCCACCTGTAAAAACCCCTATTATCACCGGTTCTGTGTTACAGGTGGCTGAGGTTTGTTTACATCAGGTGGGGCTACATAACCACATCTGGCCGGTATATCTCTCTCTATATTTATAGGGGCACAGGAAGAGGTAACAGCCCCACAATAATTGTAGCCTTGCGATCAACTGTAGTAGGGTAAGGGTTATGTTTACTGCTGACTTTTGGTTTGGGATTAGAGCGAAGGTTGGTGCCAGGATTAGTGTTGGGCTACGTACTCACAATTAACTTCCCATCACTCCACCATCACAACCAACACCGAAACCGACCCTGCTGCTCCCGGCCTATCCTGCGACATTGTTCCAGCCCACTGACTTCGCGCATCGGCCTGGTCGGTCACTTGCGAGTGCGTCGCAAAGAGACTGGCGGACAAGTATCTAGAGCAGCAAAATACGCCAGACGCACTAGCTTAAACTGCTTTTGCACATTCAGCCGCCACATGGGTCTATTCGGTCACAGGTCCGTTCACGAAAACCTGCGGTAGTGCACCGCCGACTATAACATTCCATCACATCTTTCCTCCCTATCGCCTGCAATGCAAATCAACAGCACTCATCACCATACCACACCACACAAACACATAATTGATACCTATCGCGTAAGTGGGAAGGGTGCTTCTCGGTTCCTCCTCCATCTGCCTCCTCTGCTACATGTGTTATCCGAGCCCGAGACTATCACGTTGCACCAACTGTCGTGATCTGAAAGGTTGTCGACCAACGCATCAACTGTGTCCGCGCAGTCTGCCCAGTTGTGTGTGTTCATGTGGAGTGGCAGACTGATGAACTGATAATCAGGCCGAGGCGGCTCTTTCTTAACGTGCCCTCTGGCATTCACATGCATGTGAGATGTATGTCGCTCAACCCCCGTTGTGTGAAGTCCTAGTGCTTGTGTTTGGGGGACCAGGTCATGCGTGTGGCGTGGGCAGACTGGGACACTAAATACGTCAGCCACCGCGTCCATACCCGCACCAGACATCTAACCGGCTCGGACGGTGACTGAACCCCGGGAATTGGAAGTAAGAGTGAGGTCGACTTCTCAGCGCACTTTCCTCATTATAAACAATCTGACGCGTTTGGAGCTATCACGATGCGCTTAAAGTCGCGGCTTGGAAGGTCGTCGACTGATGGGATAATTTGGACCTCGTAGTCGGCCCAGTGCCGTGGTGTTTGTGTGGAATGGCCGGCTGGTGGTCTGATAGTCAGGCCGCAATGGTTTCTACTTAACGTGGCCTTTATGGCACTCTCACTCCGTGGAAACCGAGCCGGGTTTGGCGGTATGGTTAGGGGTGACTTCAAACGTGCCATTTGCCTGCGCTCTCCCCCTCCCCCCCGGTCTTCTCGACACTGTCTTGACACCGGGCTCAAGAAGGGGAGGAGAGAGTGTAGTAGGTGTTGCGCAAGTCAACGTTTGTTATAAACTAATTTGAATGCAAGTCACCGTCCCTGCTCTCACTTTGCTGTGGAGCACACGGCGGACATCGTCGAGACAGACGCTCGGACTGTCTAATGCCGCCTTTGCTCGGCCTAACACTTGTTGTGACCCCGTTGCTGCCCACACTCGCACAATCGTCTACACGTCCGCGTACCTATGTCACCCGCCAAGCACCCCATGTACGCGTGTGAGTCGATTTTCGACTTGACGACCCAGAAACGCTGACCGGTATTGTTCTCTTCATCGATTGGTCCTAGTCGCACAAAGCTCAGCAACGTGCGCACACTTCGCACCCGTGTGAAAACCTTTGACTGTTGATGCTGTCTCTGACTACTGGGCCGTCTGTGCACTCTCTTGTTGCAGTAAAGTTTATCCACAAATCCCGCCTTCCCTGACTTGCGATTTAGGAATCTTCGACTTTTCGATCATGGCATCTCGACAAGCCTTCATCGTTTTGAAGTGCGTGCCCGTCCGATAATGGGTGTGCTCGTTCCGTGGACAACGTGAGACTTTTTTGCGTTTCCCGAATTCAGTACAGAGTAACAGTAGTAAATTATTACGAGCAAGTCAAGGTCGGTCCACCTCAGAAACGTCAGTATTTAATCTTGAATCTTCCGCAACTTCTCCCGAAATTTTCTTTATATCAGTCTTGTATATTCACCGCGCATTTCGATAAAACGCACAGCAAATACGCCGTACCATTATGTCTCGTTTGTATCGAAATGTTCCATGGGGAGAGTAGTATCGTCTGCTGGGAAAACACGTGGTATGGGGAAGGCAGTCCGCTGATCAAAAAGTAAGAAATAACCATTTTCCGTCACACTTCAATCCAGTGAGGTTCTTTGGTTTCTTCATTTGTTTCTTGTCAAAACAGAAAGTGTATCGTTTTTTTTCTTGGCGAATCTTCATACTTTAAATTTTTTTTGAATACGCCTGTTTCTTTCACCTGGAGATGTTATGTCGTTTTGGTGTAAAATGTTCTCATTTGACCCATTTGTGAAAAACTCGGAAACATCTGTGCGATTTGAACCCATAATAGCAAGGCCAAGGTTTGAGTACATCTGTCGAAATCTCACACTTGGGTCAAATTAGTTATTCCAGTCTGCCAAAAACGCCTGGCGAAATATATTTTTACCTTAATTTCTTTAGTCAGATCATTGAAATCATTCGTTTACTTCTGTTAATGACGGGTAAAGGGTGAAAAGCCGCATGAAACTCTTTCTGAAAAAAAAACATAAAAATTCACCGACTCTTTCCAGCAATATCAACAAGTACAAAATGTAAAAAGTTGGAATGTGATAGATCCCCATAAAGTCTTTGTTGCATACCGTGCATCGCAGAGTGCCAAACAGACTCCTATTTCGGAGGTTGGCTTACTCCTTTCCTGATTCGCTCTTGAGTTCGATGACATTTCCTGACCATCCTGAACACCAGACAACTTGTATAGTTGCCCTTTTTGAAGCTGAGTCGACCCTGGGGTCCCGTAAAGCTATATGATAGTAACTGGGCAAATAAGAGGCTTATTACTGGAACGGTGATGAAGAAATCGCAACTAACAAATTCTTGACCTTTTAAAGCTCCCCATGCCGATTATTATTATTCGCTCGCAGCCAACACTTCCACCTATATTTGGATTGCCCGAAGAAATGTGAAAAGCTAAGGCTTACAATCAGAAGACTAAAAATAGACATGGACAAGTCTTGCTCTCCAGTGCACACAGCCCACTTTCAGACAGTTTGCAATCCATTAGGACGCATTCTATAGAAAGCTCGCGAACGGGCAAATAGTAAAAAAACCCATCGGAGGTGCGTCCGCGTGGCCTTGAACAGGCGCATGGCGATTGGCGCAGAGGGCACGAGTGGAAAGTCAATCAGACTGCTGATGAACGCGAGGCAGTTTTGCGCGAGACGCAGAAAAGGCTTGGGTTGGGACAGAAGAGTTCCAACGTTGACGGTAATCCGACATCCAGAGCAGTATTCTCACTCAGAGTTCGCTTTTTCAGTAGGGGATACGATGAATAATTAAATTTGACGAGGCCTTCCGGAATCGCGAACCGTGTCACCTGATTTTTTCGCACAAGAGACACCATCTTAAGACAATTATTGCACTGCACTACACACTTACAAGTAGCGCGGTAAATGGAGTTTCTCACAGCTGGGCTGCGCCTTCTCATCTCTCAAGTGTGGTCATCTAGCAGCAGTCTTTTTACTAGGGGGTATAGAAGATCAGTAAGGGCTAACTTGTAAACCGCGAAAGGCCTCGTTCGTTCTTGGTCAGAAATGACTTTCATTTAAGCATAGGCACAGAAAGGGGGAGAGGCTAGTCGGCTGTCAAGTACGCTGGAACCTTAATGGCTGAATTTGTCAAACGTCTCTCTAATATCTTTGAAAGGACAACCCCTCTCTCTCTCCCACCCATCTAAGACGGCCCTTCGTTGATTGCAGCATTGGGATTAGGCCAAAACTTGTCACAGAACCTATAATAAGACCGGCCATTGACTAGAAAGTCGAA
Source organism: Spirometra erinaceieuropaei (assembly GCA_902702965.1). Taxonomy (NCBI): domain Eukaryota; kingdom Metazoa; phylum Platyhelminthes; class Cestoda; order Diphyllobothriidea; family Diphyllobothriidae; genus Spirometra; species Spirometra erinaceieuropaei. The sequence continues at coordinate 83,830 of CACRXP010001330.1, forward strand.
ACCTCGTTGTCTCCTTAGTGGATGTTATTACGGCCCCAAGCGTCCTCCGTATGCTTCTAACAAACTTCTGAGCCAACATCCGAGGCAGCAGCCTAAGAGGAAGTCGGAAGAAGGACGTGATTAGACCTTTCCGAAACGTGTGATCGCAGCAGCCCTAGATCTGTTCAGAGGGACTGAGCTCTGGGAGACTTCGACTCAAAGGACGCGGACGGGAAGTCAGTTTCTTCATCGAAATTTCTTTATTAGGCGAGGCAATATCGTTCCTTTGAATATGTAGAAGCATGTCCCCAGCCACCGAAAACGTCTCCTCTATAAGCAGGGGCAGGAAGGGAAGGTCGAAGTTCCGGAAAAGGCAATTGCTTACCGAGCAAAATTTATTGGGACTGAAGCTGACACATCCTGCCCAGAAGTTTTCTTACATGTTCAAAGGATTATTTTAGAATAGCTAACAAAACACTGTTTGATTGGTGAAATTTTGCCCAAAACTGAATGAAGAAAGTTGGAGGCCTTTATTGATAAATTACCTCCCCTTACCTCCGGTAGTCACAAGTTGTAATTACAAAAAATCAACGAGACTTGTGTTTGGAATCTAAACTATCGAGTGTTTTGTGAGCATCGGCGCTATCTTGTAGGTTTGTTAAGGGCACTCTTAGGTCTTAGATACGAAGAAGAGGGAATTATTCGACTTTCTTCTTGAAAACCAGATTATTTTGCTTCCATACCTACTGATAAGTACGGATGAAAATTACAAACCCTGTCCCGACGACTGTACTCCATTGTCTTTTATCGCCTTCATTCGAAATTATAAAGCGTTATTGGCTAGCTGCAAGTATTCGTGCAACCACGTAAACGGGTATGATAGTATGTGAAGTCCTTTTCTGTCAGTAATAAAAATGCTCATAGTTTTTTGAAGGCCAAAACATGTGGGCGGAACCTAAGTTAGTATACCTGTTGGGTCATTTTGAGCTCTGCTTGATAGCAAAGAGCTTCGATTCGCACCTAGAGCCTCGAGAACCAAGCTAGGCCAAATTTTGATTGGTTGACTGCTGACTTTAAAAGCATGTCACGAACGCGCCTATGTACAGACAGTGGCCGATCTCATGAAACGTTCAATCCGGAGGGTTTGCTTATGTGGGGTTGTAATACTAATAATCACGTGACAACATTTCATAAGATTTCCGAGTTACCAGAATATTGCTTTTGAATGCATTTCTTTGCGACCCCCTACAGTGCGTGACCGATCTGATGAAATGTTGGCCGAAATTCTGGAATGTGTTTCCGATTAGGAAGGATTATTTAAGTGGGGTTGTTAGACTGATTATCATGCAGCATAACCCTATAAAATTTCGGACTTGCCAGAATCTCGGCTTTTGAATGAACTTCGTTTTGGCCTCCCGCAGAAACCATACTCGGTAAAAAATGGCAACATAAGTAGCATGCGTTTTTCATATTGATTTTCGATGGTCTTATAAATTCAAATATATTTTACAGAAATCGTGCACAAAATACGCTTTCATTTGCTCATTTGGTAGGAAATCACATTGTCTTCAAATTTTATGCCTGAAGAAAGCGTATACTTTGGTTTTGAAAAAGTTCCTAATTATGCGATTTTCAAGACCGTGCGATGTCCATGCGTGCAAGACCGCACGCGTCCGTTTACTAATGCTCCTCATGAAATTTACAACACAGTCCGGATCCACTGCAAAATTTCATGAACTCTATGTGGTATCTTCTTAAAGGCATAGAGGAATATACGATTTTCCTTACGCGGAAAGTATGCATATTGTAGACTAAAATTGCTAAACGCTGATGCAATGGCAGATCAAGCTGAAAATTATTCGGGAATCGGGAAACTTTTTTAAAACCCAAATATGCTCTTGCATCGGGCATACTATACGAAGACGATGTAATTTCCTACCAACTGAGCAAGGAAAAGCATATTTTTGTTCATGTTTTCTATAAAATATATTGGAATTGACAAAACCGATGAAAATCAATTAAAAAATGCATGCTAATTAAGCAGCCATTGTTTACCGAGTGTGGTTTCTGCGGGAGGTCAAAAAGAAGTGCATTAAAAAGCCGACATCCTCGGGAGTCCGAAATGTTATGGGGTTATGCCGCATTATAATCAGTACAACAACCGCGTTCAAGTAATCCTTCCTAATCGACAAACGAATCCCAGAATTTTGGCTAACATTTAATGAGATCGGTCACGCACTGTAATTACAGTTTCCCAGTTTCCCAGTTACAGTTTCGTCAGAAGATGTTTGGTGGACAAGTTAGAGAATCAGTTTTGTCCATGCATAGAATGCGGCACGTGAGACATATTTTGCACTGTAAAAGACACGCCAGAGCAGCTTTGGAGAAGGGAAGACTGCATATTTGCAGATTACAAAACCGACAAACTGACTATTACAAACACGTGCGTTCTTCTGAAGACCTAGGTTACGTGATACAGAAGGAACCATTTAGGCCTATGTTTTTGTAGGTCAGGCAAAATCAAACAGGAACACTACTAGGTGTCTTCAGGAAAAGACGTACGTTCTTGTGCATAGTTTTGAATAGTAAGTCGGCCGGATCTTATTTCGTAGCCGTGCCTAAAGTAGACAAGCTTCAGCCTAACCCCAAACCCTAATCTTAATCCCTATCTCCTAACCCTAACCCCTAACCCGGATCTCTATGCTTAACCCCTAACCGATACGGCTACGAAACAAGATCTTGCCGAAAAGTCTTCGGATTTCTTCATGAAAAGGCGTTTGTTAACCCCATCTGCTACGTATAATGCAGTATTGACTAAAGGCTCTGCCAAGGTCGCAGTCTAGCTTAACGTGAACTAGCAAACGTAGACCAAACGCAAATCGCTTCGGTCGAGAGAACAAAAAACTTGCTTTCGACTATCGGATTTTACGCGAAGCAAACGCAGCGGTTTAAATAGGAAGCTGGTTCATGATTCACTATACAATGACCTGTTGCCGGATACATACACTTTTAAGCAGGCAACAGACCCCAAGGAAGAGGGAATTTACTTTAAAAGATGGGATATGTCGTAGGGAGGTGCGTTCACGATTAGGTTACAGGGCGCGATTGTCGTAAAGCTCACCCTAGAGCTCTCGAGGTCAGCTGTCTTGATATATGCCGAGGAGGGGTACTGAAAATGACAAGGGAGGCTGATATGACGATTTCTGGCTTATTGATCGTCATAAGCCGTCGATGAACGCCCTTCCTATGATAGTTATAGTCCCGATCAATGGTGAAACGTTGGACTACTAGTCGCTCAATGACCAAAGGACTCGAGTTCGAATCCCAGGTCATCTAGGCCTGCGACCAGGGTAATGGAAGCCAATGACAACAGCTAATAGACCGGAAATGGCTATCAGACTTCCTTGTCTTGTACTTGTTACAGCTGCGATCATGTCTGCTAGTCGGCCACTATGGTGTCATGGAATGCACTTTTCATCGCATTACGATATGCGGCCACAGATCTGGACAGCTCGACGCATTATCTTCGCCAGTAACGGAGGCCACCTACCGAAGGTCCGACAACCACTCCCATGTCGTGACGAATTGTGTCGGGTCAGGATTTTAGTTGAGTCCACCTCCCCCCCCCCCTTCGAAGCCTCCAGGTGGGCAACTGTTCCCCTGTCGAGGGCAGCAACACTAAGCGTGTGGGGTGGACGACATAGAGCGTGTCCAAAGCACTGTGATCGTTCTTTTTGAATGGCCTTACAATGTTCTCGCAGCGAGTGCAGACTGTCTCATTTGAGACGAAGTCGATGTACTTCACTCAGAGGACAGTTCTCAAACAGCGCTGATCAGATACAGTGCGTGACCGATCTCATGAAATGTTAGCCAAAATTCTGGAATACGTTTCCGATTAGGGAGGATTATTTAAGTGGGGTTCTTAGACTGATTATCATGCAGCATAACCCTATAAAATTTCGGGCTTGGCAGGATGCCGGCTTTTGAATGCACTTCTTTTTGACCTCCCGCAGAAACCACACTCGGTAAACAATGGCTGCTTAATTATCATGCATTTTTTCAATTGATTTTCGTCGGCTTTATAAATTCAAATATATGTTACAGAAAACATGCACAAGAATATGCTTTATTTTGCTCATGTCGAAGGAGATCACATTTTGTTCATATTTTATGGCCGAAGAAAGTGTATATTTAGGTTTTAAAAAAGTTTCTAATTGTGAGATTTTTAAGACCGTGCGATGGTCATGCATGCAAGACCGCACATGTCCATTTACTAATGCTCCACATGAAGTCTACAACACAGTCCGTATTCATTGTAAAAATTCATGAAATCTGTATGGTATCTTCTCAAAGAAATAGAGGAATATATGATTTTCCTAACACGGAAAGCATGCAGCTTGTAGACTGAAATTGCCAAACGTTGATGCAATGGCAGATCAGGCTGAAAATTATTAGGGAATCAGGAAACTTTTTTAAAACCTAAATATACACTTTCTTCGGGCATAAAATATGAACAAAATATGATCTCCTTCGACATGAGCAAAATAAAGCATATTTTATGCGTGTTTTCTATAAAATATATTTGAATTTATAAAAACATCGAAAATCAATAGGAAAAATGCATGCTACTTATGTAGCCATTTTTTTACCGAGTGTGGTTTCTGCGGGCGGCCAAAACGAAGTTCATTCAAAAGCCGACATTCTGGCAAGTCCGAAATTTTATAGGGTTATGCTGCATGATAATTAGTCTAACAACCCCACTTAAATAATTCTTCCTAATCGGAAACACATTCCAGAATTTTGGCCAACATTTCATCAGATCGGTCAGGCACTGTATGAAAACCTCATCCGTTAAAAATGACTACTTATGTTATGTGGATTTACACATTGATGTTCGATGGCCTTATGAATTTTCAGAACAGATGTGCAAAAATGTGCTTTCTTATACTCGTTCGGTAGCAAATCACGTTTTCTTTACATTTTATGCCCGAAGGAAATGTATATTTAGGTTTTGAGGAAGTTTTCAAATTCCGAATATTTTTGAGCCAGATCAGTCGTTGCATTAGCGTTCAGCGATTTCAGTCTACAAGGTGTATACTCTCCGCATAAGGAAAACCATATATTCCTCTATGTTTTTAGGAAGATGTCATGTAACGTTTGTAAAATTTTGCAATGGATGCGGACTATGTTGCAAACTCCACCAGGAGCATTAATAAACGTACAGGGTCTTAAATAATCTCATAATATAAACTTTTCCAAAACTAAATATACTCCTTTGGTGAGCATAAAATGCGAACTGACGTGACGTGCTACCGAATGAGTATATAAAAGTAAGAATTCGTGCACACTTCATATAAAATATGTTTTAATTTACAAGAACATTGAAAATCAGTGTGAAAATCCACTAGAGTTAAGTAGTCATTTTCAACGGGTGCGGTTTTCACAGGAGGTCGCAAAGAAATGCATTCAAAATCCAACATTCCGGCAACTCGAAATACAATATAAGTGAAGTATTTGTGGTAGGAGCATATTGCGGTCATTTTAAGCCGTTGGACGCACAATCGTTTTGAGTATCACTAACTGATGATCTGTTAACGTTGGCAAATTGTCGTCTGCTTGTTGACGTAGTCGATTTGACTTTACAATTATGTTTGGCCGACGTAATGTGTGATGCAACTACTGGAGTATTGATGGACAAAATTAAGAGTGCTGGTGTTTATTACGGCCGTGGATGGTGCAGCATAAAGGGGTGAAAATGTAGACAAGGTGGTCTACGACGTTGTTACGGAACGTGCTAGAGGGGATAAGGATCTCTTGTCCAAGGCAGATGACTGCCACGTTATAAGTATTTTGCTCCTGGTGACGTACAACGTAGGAATGAATCCGAAGAAGAAGATGCGATCGCTAGAACAAGAACTATTTCAGCCTGACGTTTCGGATTATCGTTCTAAAAAAGACATAGACAATTCGCGCTTTCCAGTGCACAGAACCCACTTTCAGACAGCTTGCAATTCATTAGGACACATTCCATTGAAAGCGGAGGAGGGTGATAGATGCACGTGGAACACAGTATCTATGGGGTGAGGTTGCCAGGCGACCGCGCGCCTACTATATTTGGCAGCACTCGCGTTCATCACTAAGGGTCACAGTTGATGCAATGACTGCTTGTCAGTTCGTACCCGAGTAGTTAATGCCCGCGCTTTCATCAGTAGTGTCGATCACTGGCGTGACGATTACTCGACTATTCGGCTTGTTGTCATCGTGACTGCTGGCTACCCTCACCCTCCCCAAGTGACTCGCAATTTTGCCCATGCAAAATCGCAGCAGAGAATATGCAGACGGAAGGTCACTGCGCATGTTACTTGAATGCAGGCAGAAGAACCATGCCTCGAGCAGCTCACGGCTCACGCGCTGTCACCTCGTGCGAGGATTTCGGTCTCGTCAAACTTGAAGGTGTGTTCGGGTCCCGTTGGATCTGGGAGGAAGGGTGATTCCCCCTCACTGCAGACGCATGCTGAGCCATTCGCGTCCGGAGTAGTCTCCTAGTTTCTCCGATGCAGTTGCTTTGTTCACAACTTCACCAGGTCCAGTAAACGACTCCAGACGTTTTCTATCGTGGCCGTGGGTCTTTCGGCCTAAGGACCTGACTCCTAATGGTCGCCTCCGGTCTGCGTGCAACTCCAACTCCGAGTGCTGTGTTTAGCTGGTTTTCACTAGATCCCCCTGCATGTAGCCTACCAAGGCGTTATAAGGAAACTTCTTAACTTGCGGTTTCGCAGCCCAAGGGAAGGCGCCTTTAGGACGTCAGCTGCAGTAGGTGCTACTGTTATTGGTAAATTAAGTTCCGCAAATGCCTACCGGCGTGGCAACTTTTGCAACAGACAAGATCTATTAATGACATCGGCATATGCAGGGGGAGGGAGAGAATCGCGTCAGTTATTGTTGTACATGTATTTAATTGTCCCTCAAAGAATCCTCTTGGAAATACTGGAGGCATTCTTATTACTGATAAGAAGTGGAAGCAGTCGCTGGAACAAGAGCTTCATTCGCCTGACGTTTCGGATTCACGTTCGAACCCATCATCAGGGACTGTTAACAGTAGTACTTTGCCCTGTTTTACCACAGTCGTGCCGACAATGGATCTCGTACAGTAAGGGCTTGCTGAGGATGTCTGGTTAGAGATGTTCGTCCTTATGCGGCAGGGGTTAAATGAAGTGTAACGTTCACAACATTGTTCATCTACTGAACCATGTTCTACGGTAATTTTCGCTAGACAACTTCGGAAACAGTCACAACTACTGCAACAAGTAGAGCATAGATTAGGAAAGTTGCAGTGCAAGCGACGCGACGTAGGCAGTTCATTGGATCTGACGTTCAGGTATGAACACTTGAACAGTCCGCCGCCGCTAACGGCTGGGTCGTTTAGGCAGTTTGCACATATTCAGAGAAACAGATTTCTCACCGGCGCGACGCCCCCGGAAAGCTCTGTCGTTGTGCATGGGTAGTTTGTGTGCATTTAGAACATAGAGCGTCACGTGTCTGGGAACTGGGAAGTGGTGCTCACAGAGCACGAGAACGTCCGCGATTACTTTATTTTACTCCATTCAGTCGTCGAGCGCTGGGGACGGCCATCCACAGCCGTCGGATGCTTCCCAGTGGAGGGTGACTTGTTTCATACTGAAATTAAGACAGTGGAATTCTGCTAACTTCCAGCAATGACCTGTCCAATGTCCCTGTGCTTCGTCACTTCACATCGGCCGGGACGCCAACGCCACTTTCCCAGGAGGTCCGTCTCTCCCCCCCCCCCGCTTCCTCCAGACTCCTACGGTGGTAATTGCGTACCTTACGAAGATGCGCGTCTTAGACGACACCAGGGGGGTTATTACGGCTTGCCATGGGAGAAGACGGCATGACTATCGCGGTTCTCGTAGGCTCATGCACAGCCAGCAACAGCAATCGAGGGCAAGCCCCAGCCTAACCCCTAACCCTAATCCCTAACTCCAACCCCTAACACTAAACCCTGACCCCAAACCCCGACCCCTAACCTTAACCCGTAACCCCTAATCCCAATCTTTAGCCCCTAACCCTAAACCCCAACCCCAACCCTGATCCCTAGCCCCTAACGCCAACCCCATAAATCCAACCCCCTGACCCCTAACAGGTGCGGCTACGAAATAGGATCTTTCCAAATTTCTACTACATACACGTAAATATACTACCATCCTTTAGACCAACCAAACATCTCCTTAGGTCAAGGGCCATTTAAATGACCTACTACGGGGACCGCAGATGTACATACTTTTTAGCATTTACCTAAAACTTTTTGCTCCTCTGTCCAGGTACCGTTGAGCTTTTTCTACCACATTGTACATTTCTGCAGTTTGTCTATTTGTTTTTCCTAAATCATATTATACAATCGTGTTGGGTCTCTCAACATCAATGCCAATGGTAGTTTAAATGGCCTATAGGGGGGAATGGGGCCTAGAATATGGAGTGGAATGATATAGGGCCGGTGAAGAGGCAGTAGGGAGGCTCCCGCTTGGATGGAAAGTGGACTTCGGTTCTTCAGACTCAATCCAAGTTCGAGATATATGATAAGAGCAGCTTCAATTCACGCACCAACTGCTTCTAGGATATAGCAATAAACACGATGAAGAGGTTTCTGATGACTTTCCAGCACTCTTTGACTCTTTATTCCACTTCTTGTCCCCCGAGTTAAACGTTCTTAGAACCATTTCCAGTGTGTTCGACCACCTCATGTGCAAACGTCAGCAAACTGAAGATGACGGTCGTCATTTGGATATTTTCGCTGCCACATGAATTATATGGCGTTATAACCTGTGTTCTTCCTTAATGATACTTTTCAAAACCCTATCAGCATTCATACAAGAAAGTGTACATCATAATGATGAAAGTGGGGCGTTGTGACCCGATCAAATGACTGTCCTAATTATCCGGAGTCCTTAAAAGAGTTAAAACACACATTGGTATTTAATCGGTGATGCAAGGTTAAGCCGCTATGAAAATCACGATTTGTTGAACAGCGAAAAGTCCACCAACATTTTAACCGTCGGTACAGATGTGGATTGTCTGGTTATTTTCATTGGTAAAGCGACCACAACGCACTGCGACTGCACATACGAATTCAGCAAAAAGTACATTAAACGTTATTCCGGGAAAAACTGTCAGATGTGCCTTGACGCACTCTCTTTAGAGAGTGCAACAGAGTTAAGTCCGGACGTAGTCTAGCGACCTATTTCCTGGTAGTCGATCCTTCGTAGGCACGTCCTCCTTGTCACAATCTCAATCGGCTAATACCACTGAGTGATTTGCAACAACTTATTTGGTGATTTCGTTCGCACAATCAGGTCCAAATGGGCGCCAAGGGCAACTTTAAGCGCGATAGCATTGGGTCTTGGTTTTAAATCCTGTTAACCAGTTATGCCATCTACTGCCGAACTTTCCCTCGATTTTTCGATTGCGTGTGAGCGAACGCCAGGACCATGGCTGACGGACCGACCCTCTCCCGAAGGCAATCAGTGAAAACCGATTTATCGATCGACGCTAGGCCTGTTGAGTTCGTCCCTCACCCCACCCTCGTAGCCAAACAACTCACTCCTCTTGCGTCGATCTTAGTGCTTCCACAGAGAACAGTTTGTCCTGTGCTTGCGAGCTCTCCCGGTTGAAGGAGTAGTACAAAGTGGGATTAATCGTGGTCTACGGGGACAGTCTGATGTACCCATTTGAGTGAATTAAGCCCCTCATAAGGACAGCCGAGAAAGTGCAGACACAACTTTTTTCCGTTCTCCAACATTTGTCCAGAATAAACCGCTGGCATAAGCGACCTCTCACCCAACTAACTTGGATGCTGAAAATCAAACTTTTGATAACAGGATCGGACGGTGAGCTGATAACTATTTGTCGAGGCTAGTCGAAACAGTCTCGGTTCATATATGTAAAATAAGGACAACAGGACCCTAAAAAGTCATTCAGTTTCGCAAAATTGAAAGCTTACAGAGTCCGTAGGTTACGGTATCTAAAAATGCCAACTGTATAAAAAGTGCTGATAGAAGCGAACAGGCGAGTCCCAGGTAGCAGTTCAGAAGATGAAGATGCGATCACTGGGACAAGAAGTTTATTTGCCTGACGTTTCGG
>CACRXP010001331.1:9899-39846 GCA_902702965.1 Spirometra erinaceieuropaei
CTGCCCCCCAGCCCTCATATCAAGGCAGTTAGGCCGAATATGCCGATTTTCCCACCGTTTAATAGACCTCTTGTTCCAATGGAAACAATGCGTCCCCCACCCCTTAACTTGTTTCCTCCACGGCCGTTTTACTAATTTATTCCTCATGATAATGTCCATACTGAATCAGTTAATTCATCCGATCCTCAGTGTCGTTCCGGCGGGAATACGTTGCAGTATCTGCCCCGCGGATTTCCAGCTGAAAATAAGTTAGCTAACAATAGTTACCAGTTTACCTGCCCGTCATTCCCTCCCCCAAGTCCTCCCCTTTTTTATCCACGTCAGAATTTTTTGATGCCACAAAATTTTTTGCAGAACCGGATGGTTGCATCCGGACCGTTTGCTCCGTGGGCGACCCAGAACTGGACGATGTAGCCCACCTCCCTCAAAAACTAACAGCCTTTCCCTTCAAACTTTTCGATTTAAATGCCAGATCCTTGCTTAATAAGATGCCTTTGCTTCAGATTCTGGTGTTCGTCCATTGTCCTGATATTGTTTTAGTAACTGAGAGGTGGGCATCAGCCTCAGTAGCTGACTCCGAACTATCTCTTCTAGGCTACAATTGCATTCGAAATGATCGCCAAGATAGTCGTGGTGGAGGCAGCTGCGTCTACGTTAAGCAAACACTTACATTTTTGCCGTTGGACCTCCCGCACTTTTCAGCGGTAGAAGGCAGCTGCTGGCTCCAGGTTGCACTAAAAAATAAGTTCTCCTTACTCGTTGGCTGCGTCTATCGCCCTCCCAACGCCAATGACAATTTTGATCGCTTACTCTCACAGGCATTTCATGCTGCGGCCGACTTAAGTTTTAAGTATCAACTGGTTGCGGGTGACTTTAATCTACCTGAAGTCCGCTGGTCTCCGCCTTCAGGCCCCAGGAGGTTCGATGATTTTCTTGAGGCTGTGGATGTCGGGATGTGGACTCAGGTTGTTGATTTTCCCACCCGAGGCTCAAGTATACTTGACTTACTTTTCTGTAGAGGCTGCTTGCCATCGTCAGTGTCATCCCTAGGCCCACTCGGGGGCTCAGACCATGAGATAGTTGTTTCAACGTTGGAATTCGAGGCTGACGAAATGTCGTCCCAAAAGTATAACTTTTTCCGCGATTTCCGATCAACTCGCTCAACCGAATTATTAACACACCTTAATTCCTACGACTGGACTGAGTTCTTCCTTAGTTCGGATGTAAATGTTTGCACTGCGAAACTGTACGAAATTTTGGGTCCGCTTAATTCTCGTTTTGTCCCCCGTAAAAAAATTATTAATGTTGGGGATGAGATTTTCCTACCTTTACCCTTTCGTCGCAGATTGCGCAGGCTTTATCGTCGTTTCCATCTGCAGAACGATGTTTCTGTTCTGCCCTTGATTTGTGACATTTTTGATCGAGCTAAGAGATTGTCCGAAGAAAAACAGCTAGCCGAAGAGGTCCACTTTACTGAAAACCATTCGTTAAGTGTCTCGAAACTTTTCTCTAGAAAAATACGAACTCAGAAAAAGACGCAATATCCCATCCTTCGAGACGATCTCGGAAATCCCATAGTTGATGCCCAGTTAACCGCGGACAGCTTCAATGATTTCCTGTCCAAAACGTTTATTGAAGACTCGACCACTCCGCTTCCTACCATCCAGTCATTGACCGGGGCAGTTCTAGAAACTATAACTTTCACTCTGTGGGATGTGACTGTTGCGATTCGGCGTTTTCGGCAATCTTATAGTCCAGGCCCTGATGGTGTCCCTGTAAGCATTTTAAAAGCCGATGCAAACACGATCTTCCCATCCCTCTTATGCAAGATATTTAATCTTGCTCTTGAAAGTGAAACTTACCCTACCTTGTGGAAGGAATCACACATTTTGCCCATTCCTAAGCACGGCAAATCTACATCATTTGATGACTTTCGGCCAATAAACACCCTCCCCGCAGTTTCGAAGATCTTAGAGACATTGATCAAGGATAAGATGATGTGTCACTTAACAGCGAACAACTTACTGAGTGCTGCTCAGCATGGATTCCTCAAAGCTCGATCTTGTGACACCTGTCAACTCTCTTTCTTTGACTATGTTCTCCAATCTAGGGACCATGGTTTTGCTCTTTACACAGTATATTTCGATTTCACTAAGGCTTTTGACCGTGTTGACCATGCTCTTCTCCTCTTGAAATTGTCCTCTTTCGGAATAGGTGGCAAACTTTTGAATTTTATATCCTCTTATTTGGGCACTCGCACACAACGAGTTAAGATTTCCAATACCATCTCCAACCCCACACGTGTGAGGAGTGGAGTCATTCAGGGTAGTGTACTCGGCCCGCTTTTATTTTGCCTTTTCGTTAATGATGTACCCGATTTATTTCAGAACGGTAAGCCTTTCATGTATGCCGATGATCTTAAAGTTGCATATCGATATAAGCCGGCAGATCATGACATCGTGCTTGAGCTCCTAAAGAGCGATCTACAGGCTTTCGCCCAGTGGTGCCGCACATGGCGCCTTTCTCTTTCCTGGNGACGCCTCTACTTTGACTATCCCCAACTTCATGAAAGGAATTTGACGTCCGATAATCTCCGATACCGTGCAACCTCCCCCCTTCTTGACGGCCGATATTCTACCACCGCCGACAGTTTTTTTCTCCTGAGCCCTCCAAACCAGAAAAACCACCATCAACTATATTTTTATGCCTTAAGCTCAGGAGTTTTTTTTCACTGCTGGTCGGATTTGTGTTTAATCGCTTCCCTTGACAATGCCTGTAAACTGGCATTAAATTAAAATTTATTTATTTATTTATTAAGGGCAGAGGACTTCTTTGAGTTCGCCCGTACAAACCAACTACGCGGTCACGCATACAAAGTAGGGAATGAGCGCACGCGTCTAGACCGACAAAAATTTTCATTCAGCCAGCGGGTTGTCAGGCCGTGGAACTCGCTTCCAAGCGAGATGGTGACGGCTGAAACAGTTTGTGTGTTTACAAGAAAACTTGCTCGTCTAGTTTTCGACAGAAATCGGCTTGTACAGCATGATTATGCACAGCCAGTTTTGTAAAATCTGTCATATACAATCTTCCGCACCAATTTACAGTGACCCCATGCACTACCTTATGATTACGATTGAACTGTGACCCAATCACATTTTAAATGTCTGCAATTTTATTTTATTTTTGAGCATGAATCTGCGAAAGCACTGTACATTAATAGGGTCATCAAGGGCTCTGCCTGTAACCCTTCAATATACATACATACATATACATTCCTTTTTGCTTATAGAATGACTTCGAAAAGTGAGTTAAGTGGGGACAGACACCAGCGGGCCGGTTTTTGGACGACAGTCGGATAAACGAATACAGTACCTACAACCAGACAATCGAGTTAACCAAACAGCAAAAGCTACTTTCGGGAGGATTTTGAGTTGTTTTCTCTCAAATACAAGGCCAAAGACAAGTCTTGGAGAGAGTGTATAACATGAAAATCCAGGGGCATTGGGCCCCAGGTGGAGACGCCAGTTGGAAAAAATCAAAAGGCCCGCAAACCAGCTGAGGACTAGATTTACCACAGACTCTCAGTTCACGCTCGATCTGCTGCGTGACTTCTTTGAGGTACCGACCACCAGGATGAACAATTAGCCAACATTACCTGTTATTCGTAAAAACAACAGAAGTACGCAATCGCCAGGAATCTGGTTTTGGACCCGAAAAAGAAGAGACATGTGGTCCAACTTTCAAGGCGGGAGATGTCATGGGTGGCGAAAGCGGCGTGGAATCACGGCCAAAGGCGAAATGGGAAATCGGCCGCGCGCTGAATAATTGGCCAGACCGGCAGCAATATACACGCGTGAAGTTAGAGGGCCGGACAGCATGTAATACAGCGCCGTGCACATGTGGTGCCTTTGATAACGCGTACAACCCAATCTACGACTGACGCATCTAACTCCCCTTCGCATATACGGTAACCAGGCATCGGTGGAAAACTGCTGGATCATTAGCTTGGAATACATTCTTAGCAAAGTTATTGAGGAGCTTCTGAAGAGCGAATTGGCGCATCTTCTAGACGTCCAAAACTTACTACCGAATTAGCAACAGGCTTTCTGGAAAGGAAGGTCTCTCCTATCAAATTTGCTGCAATACTTCCGGAACTAGACCCCAGTCCTCGAAGACAGGCGCGCGGTTTTAACCGCTTCTCTTGGCTTTCAAAGTCCTTTGACACTGTTTTACGCCAAAGAATGTTATGGAGGATGTAAAGAATAGAGATCAGCGGTAACTTCCACAAACGGATCGAAAATATCTTTGTGGGTAAACATTATGTCGTGTGCATCGGTCAGCGTAAGCCAGATTCTGATGTGGTCGTGAGTGATGACTAATCTGGAAAGTCACAATCTCTTGTCCAATGCACAATATGGTTTCCGTAGGGGGAGATTATGTGTAACGAACTTGTTATATACAATGCAAAGTTGGACAAGAGCACTGGACGCAAAACACACTGTTCACGTAGCCTATATTGATTTCCGGAAGGTGTTCGTCAGCGTTCCGCACCAGCGTCTCCTGCACAAGTTGAGGGTCATGGGCATCGGTGGCAAACTTCTCAAATGGATCGAGAACTTCCTCGTCGGCCGTTCTTAAATTGTCTGCGTAGAAAGACAGCAATCAAGGCGGACATTCATAGGAATGGAGTCTCACAAGGCTCCGTGCTCGGACCCACCCTCTTTCTCTTGTTTATCCATGATTGTGTAGATGGGCTGGACTGTGATAATGCCATGTTTGCGGATGACATAAAAATCTGGAAAGTTATCCAGAATGCTATCGATGAGATCAATTTCCTTGAAAATCTTTGTCGATTGGACGAATGGTCCCGCAGATGGTTCTTGTCCTTCAATATGACCAAATGTACCATACTGCGCCTCGGAAATCAGACCCCTAGTACGCGGCAATACCATCTAAACGGAATATTACTTCGAGAAGCAGAAACGCAGAAAGATCTCGGAGTCTGGGTTGCAGACAGCCTTAAGCCTTCTACGCAATGTTGTAAGGCGGCCAAGGCCGCAACTTCAATGCTATATGCCATCAAGCGGACATTTGCAGGTTCCGATGAAGACTGCTTCTCCAAACTCTTCGGCACGTTTGTAAGACCGCACCTCGAATATGCAATTCAGGGCTGGAGACCGTGGACGCATCAGGATTACAATCTGCTCGAAAGGGTGCAGAGGCGAGCCACAAAATTAGTAAGAGGTCAATGTGCACTGCCAAACGAGATCCGCTTAACTAACCTTAATCTCTATCCTCTGAGTTATAGGCAGTTGCGCGGAGACTTGATACAAACTTTCCGTATCGTGCGTGGCTTCGACTGCGCCCTTCGGTGCGATGACTTTTTCCAACTCGCCACAACAACTAACCTCCGGGGACATCCCTTCAAGCTACGTGTGCCCCAAGGTAGATTGAATGTGAGAAAATATTTCTTCTCCAACCGTGTCGTGAAACCGTGGAATATTCTGCCCGAGACGGTTGTCATGTCTTAATCTGTGGCAACATTTAAATGTAGGCTTGACAGACATATGCTACAGCAACAAGCGGACTATGTGACTTTTTAGCCATGTGACCAGTGACATATGTGAATCAATGCCTGCATACACTTACTGCTGTAATTCCTTCACATTTTTGTGTATTTATCGATTTTTCATGTACAAATAGGGAGTTCAAAGGCGTAAGCCTATTTCCCTCTAATACACTGACTGACTGACGTTCCCCACGGTTCAGTACTGGTACCCATTTTGTTTCTAATCTACGTTTATGATTGTGACAAAACTTTGGACTGCGAAGCAACAGCGTTTCCCGACGACGTGAAAATATGGGGTGCAATTCAGAACCATGCCGACAAACATAGACTGCAGACTAATCTAAATCTGCTTGCAGTGTAACCGCTGACAACATGTGACGACCACATTTCGGCTATTGTTATAACATCCGAAGGTATACTGTCTACCCGGATCTGCGTTTTTCCAACTTCGGAAATGAACTCTGGGTGTTTATATACATGACTATTGATTTGGAACATTCGGCAGTTCTTAGTTCCGTTGGATTGAAGCTAGCCACTAATACGTTATCGCTTTTACTAAGAGCATTGACTAGTTTCGCATAACCACCTTCTTCACTGTAGTACTCGTCAATTGAAAATAGTCAGGTTGCTCTCTCTATCTGGCTGTAAATCTAATTTCAGTTTTGTCACTAATTCATGGCACTTCAGACACCTCGGCAGAGAGTAGTCCACAAGAAAAATGTTGTGAAGGTTTTAGGAATTAGTTTTTCTAGACAAAAGCAACTTCGCCCTCTCTTTGTTGTCTAAAACAAGCTTGGTAGGCCGTGGTTGCACAGTTGCTGACTTTTCGTAAGCCTATTTTCCTATCTTGGAGTCCGCGCGATCGTTCACTTCCCCGTCCAAGCAAATCATACTGTTCAGCAGATGGTGAAACACTAAGGTCAGGGAAATTCTTTCCTTCGGCGTAGAAGCATTCAGATCAGTCAAGCCCTGAACGACTGGGCATCTGTGACTGTTAGGCAGGTCGCGTGTATTGCTTTCGATCACGGTGTCCATTAAAGCTACCAAGGAATCCACCGGTTTTCATTTTTACTCCAAAATCCTGCTACGGAATTTCTTTGTATCACTGGCAACGCAATTTTTGTACTTGCATTCAGCTAACGGCCCTATAGAACACTTGGGAAAGACGAGATAACTTGATAACAACGATAGACGGAACGACCTATTTATATCGGTTCTGGATAAAAGAGGCCCCTCGCCATTTACACTGGCAAGTGCAGATAGGCTAGATCCCTTGGCGTTATTAAATATGACAGGTTATATTTTTGCGTCCCTATTTTTGTCGTCTTACGTAGGATTCTGGACTGCCTTTATCAGATGCCTCGTTACCGTTTGCCTTCCCTTCAAGGTACTCACTGTCGGCAAAACAATTTACTACCTGGGGAACGCAGTGCAGAGTCAACACCACTTCCCTAGGGATGAATTAGATAGATCCGGCATTGAGAAATTGACGAAGTTGTTTCAGATGAAGAAAGGAAATCCTAGTTCGTTTTAACAAAGATTACTTTATCAGAAGTTTCAGTTTTCAGATGTCTTACCCTAGGTTAAAAATCTGTTAACAAACAGCATTTCTGAAAAAGTAATTGAAAAAGCTTTTAAACTTATTGGGTTAATAAGTTCGGAAACGGAGGAAAGAATTAAGCGCAAGCATAATTTCGTACTGCGAAACATTCCGAGGCACTTATCTGCTATGGAGGGAGCGCATGTGTTCCTACAAAGTTGGGGCTTGAGTTTCAGTGTCGCACAAGCTAAGCGACTTCGCTCGCTTAGCCGTAATGCGCCGATACTAGTTACCCTTTTCTCCATGATAGAAGTCGATTTTATCTTGTCGATTAGGGAGATGACTAGAGACTTCTGCCGTAAATGGCGCTGCTGCGTTTCGCCAGACCTCACACCCCTGCAGCGAAGACTGAATTAATTAAAATCGGCAAAAACCAGCACCAAGATAATGACACCTTCTGTCAGTCTGAATATGTCCTCCACAACACCACCTGCGGCATCTGCACATCACGGCATAGTCAATTCCGTAGGGAATTCGACTACTTTTAATGCTGAGCTCTTTAAACACACCATCACGCCTGGTATAAACACGCCACTATCGACTCCCCCAGCAACCCTTAGTAAGCCTAAGCATGTGTCTAAGTCAAAGGCAAATCCAATTGCTGTCTCAGCCACTCGGACACCCAATAAATCCAGCACCAGTCTAAAATGTTTTCCTCCACAATCGGCGAACAGTGCCTCAAATACCCCGACTCAAAACGTAGCGGGTTCACAACTGCCCCCCAGCCCTCATATCAAGGCAGTTAGGCCGAATATGCCGATTTTCCCACCGTTTAATAGACCTCTTGTTCCAATGGAAACAATGCGTCCCCAACCCCCTAACTTGTTTCCTCCACGGCCGTTTTACCAATTTATTCCTCATGATAATGTCCATACTGAATCAGTTAATTCATCCGATCCTCAGTGTCGTTCCGGCGGGAATACGTTGCAGTATCTGCCCCGCGGATTTCCAGCTGAAAATAAGTTAGCTAACAATGGTTACCAGTTTACCTGCCCGTCATTCCCTCCCCCAAGTCCTCCCCTTTTTTATCCACGTCAGAATTTTTTGATGCCACAAAATTTTTTGCAGAACCGGATGGTTGCATCCGGACCGTTTGCTCCGTGGGCAGCCCAGAACTGGACGATTAAGTCCACTTCCCTCAGAAACAAACAGCCTTTCCCTTCAAACTTTTCGATTTAAATGCCAGATCCTTGCTTAATAAGATGCCTTTGCTTCAGATTCTGGTGTTCGTCCATTGTCCAGATATTGTTTTAGTAACTGAGACGTGGACATCAGCCTCAGTAGCTCACACCGAACTCTCTCTTTAAGGCTATGATTGCATTTGAAATGATCGCCAAGATAGCCGTGGTGGGGGCAGCTGCGTCTAGGTTAAGCAAGAACTTACATTTTTGCCGTTGGACCTCCCGCATTTTTCCGCAGTAGAAGGCAGCTGCTGGCTCCAGGTTGCACTTAAAAATAAGTTCTCCTCGCAAAGCCAACGACAATTTTTATCGTTAAGTCTCACAGGCATTTCATGCTGCGGCCGACTTAAGTTTTAAGTATCAACTGGTTGCGGGTGACTTTAATCTCCCCGAAGTCCGCTGGTCTCCGCCTTCATGCCCCAGAAGGTTCGATGATTTTCTTGAGGCTGTGGATGTTGGGATGTGGAATCAGTTTGTCGATTTTCCCACCCGAGGCTCAAGCATACTTGACCTAATTTTCTGTAGATGCTGCATGCCATCGTCGGTGACATTCCTAGGCCCACTCGGGGGCTCAGACCATAACATAGTTGTTTCAACGTTGGAATTCGAGGCTGACAAATCGTCGTCCCCAAAGTATAACTTTTTTCGCGATTTCCGATCAACTCGCTCAATCGAAATATTAACACGCCTTAATTCCTACGACTGGACTGAGTTCTTCCTTAGTTCAGATGTAAATGTTTGCATTGCAAAACTGTACAAAATTTTGGATCCGCTTATTTCCAACCCTTACCCTTTCGTCGCAGATTGCGCAGGCTTTGTCGTCGTTTCCATCTTCAGAACGATGTTTCTGTCCTGCCCTTGATTTGTGATATTTTTGAGTCAGCTAAGAGATTGTCTGAAGAAAACAGCTAGCCGAGGAGATCCAGTTTACCGAAAACCATTCGTTAAATGTCTCGAAACTTTTCTCTGGAAAAATACGAACTCATAGAAAGACGCAGTATTCCATCCTCCGAGACGCTCTCGGAAATCCCATAGTTGATGCCCAGTTAACCGCGGATAGCTTCAATGATTTCCTGTCCAAAACGTTCATTGAAGACTCGACCACTCCGCTTCCCACCATCCAGCCATTGACCGGGGCAGTTCTAGAAACTATAACTTTAACTCTGTGGGGTGTGACTGGTGCGATTCGGCGTTTTCGTCAATCTTGTCGTCCAGGACCTGATGGTGTCCCAGTAAGAATTTTAAAAGCCGATGCAAACACGATCTTCCCATCCCTCTTATGCAAGATATTTAATCTTGCTCTTGAAAGTGAAACTTATCCTACCTTGTGGAAGGAATCACATATTTTGCCCATTCCTAATCGACTGTACCGTAGCGATGGCGTTTGTGGTCTCTGAACACTATGGCCGGTCTCAGCAGCTGTTCCTCAACGCCTCTACTTTGACTATCCCCAACTTCATGAAATGAATTGACGTCCGATGATCTCCGCTACCGTGCAACCCCCTTCCCCCCTTCTTGACGGTCGAAAATCTACCGCCAGCAGTTTTTTTTTCTCCTGAACCCTTCAGACCATAAAAACCATCATCAACTATATTTTTCTTCTTTAGGAGTTTTTTTTCACTGCTGGTCGGATTTGTGTTTAATCGCTTCCCTTGGCAATGCCTGTAAACTGGCATTTAATGAATGAAATCAAAAATTAAAAAATAGGACTGACGATACACAAATGTACGTCTCAGAGGAAGAATAACGAATACCTCGTGGTGACGTTTGCCGAGGGTGATCAAAAAATTCAAGGATGGGAGTGAATTAAAAGTGTGACAGGTAAAAAATGAACAGCGAAGATTCCTCTGTGTAATCACCAAAACCACAAACGATCATGACTTGTTGGTCCATAAAATTTCTGGTTAAGGTGTCCGGAGGTCGAAACAGTTCTGTTAGTAGGACAGTGGATGGATTAAATTTCCTTTCGATCGCCACCCTGCAGAAAGCAATATAGAAACAACAAGGATTCCAAACCGGATCTAATGTGCATTTTACGAAGACGAGTTTTAACGTCATTAGGTTTCAAATTCTGCAGGATAGATCATGTCATTCTGCGTGCTTTGGAGGCAATCAGCGCGCAGCGCTATGAAAGACTGGGACATGTGTAGTGTGATATATCCAGATTGTTAATACCACCTAGTACATTTATGTTCTGACCGTCACTGCATATATGCGATTAATGATCGCCGCCAACAATCATAAACGGGCATTCGTGCCAAGAAAGGAGAAGGCGCCACGTAGAGCATCATTGAGAAAAGTCCGAAGACTGACCCTAAAGATTTTGAGTACGATGTTGCAATCGTCCAGTTGGCATCGGTGGACAACTTTTAAATCATTGCCATACATAAAAGGCCTGACATTCTGAAATACGTCTGGCACATCGTTGGAAAAAAACGAAAAACTGTAGCCGCTCAAGTAAAATGCCCTGAATATCTCCATTGCTCCTACATGTGTGCTTGGGGATAATGCTGGAAATCCTAACATACTTTGTGCGAGAGCCCGTGTATGAGGGTATGAATATCAGAATTATACTGAAAGAAAAAGGCTTAAAGGGAAGGAGGAAATAATTAACACGATCGAAACCCACGGATGCATCGAAATAAACTCTGTAAGGTGCGCAGCTGCCGTCCGAGCATTCTAACACACGATCAGAGAAGGAGATATGGTGGGTGTCGCAAGACCAAACTTCGAAGAATCCATGCTGAGCTGCTCTCCGCAGGTTATTAGTGGACAAGTTGCGCACGATCTTCGACTAAAATCTGCAGGATAGTTGAGATAGTTGGGAAGATATTTGTTGGTCTATAGTCATCAAATGATGTAGAGCGACCGTGCATAGGGATAAGAAATGTACTTAATCCATTCCGTGAATTTGCAAAGATTTCAAGTTCGAGAGCAAGGTTAAATATCTTACAAAAGATGGGCAGGAATAGCTCATTTTTGTCGGTCTATAAGAAGCTGATTTCAACATCATCTGTGCCGGAACTGTGAAATTGCCGAAATCGTCAAACTGCTTCGGTTAGGTCCCAAAGGGTAAAATTTATGGTTTCGAGAACGACACCGGTCCAGACCTGGATGCTCGGAAATGGAGCCGTTGAATTTCCACCAATATTCTTGAACAAACAAACAAACATTGAATTTGTCAAAAGTTAACTTGTCCTCTGCTATAGGATTTCCAAGACCGTCTGAGAGGATAAGTCGTTATGTATTTATGTGAGTTTAATTGCCCGACGCTTCATCGCTTTCATCGCGACGCTTTACGAGTAGTTTTCTACATAGTCGATTTATTCGCCTAGTCGTTTGTTCTTGAACAAACACTTAATTTAATTCAAAACATGGCGGACAAATTTTAGACCTAAACTTCCTGTTATATCCCCCATTAGTATGACGCCAGTTCTTTGCGGAATAGAAGACAGACAGGATAGGAGCGAACAGCTTTACTGCGTCGGTCACCCTGTGTACATCAACTCTTCATCATTCAGTCCGTGGCTTCGTTCAAAATCCTCATATCCGAGATAAGTTGAAAATTGGTTATGATTGAAATATTTGACATATTTCTGCGTCAATTTTCAACCGATTTTTATTAACTGTCGAAAATCACATAAATCCATTTACACTCTTCCAAATTAACCATGACCGATGTTACTTTTGCTTCGACAAAGTAGATCTTTCGGTCACAGTGTGTTTACAGAAGTTTATCGAGAAACATGAGCACATTTTTACCATTCTCGACTCATTAACAGACTCAAATACATTCACGAACAGCCTAACGAGTGTACCACGAATAGAATCAATTTTACATTTTGTTTCATCAGAAGTCGCGGATAGATCAAAACGCAGACTCAATTTGACTATCCGCAGTATACCCCACACGGTTAACCCAGCACCATCAATTCAAAAACTTATAAATTCGTGCGGCCTAAACATTCGAGTAGCTACCACTAAAGGACTTCACTCTAAAAGCAAAACTAGACCCGTCTAAGTAACCTTCTACTCACAGACCGAAACTGAGATTGTCCTACAAAACCCCGAAATGAACAGAAATCTGCGGAACCTAAAATCATTTATAGGCCCAGACTTGACACCCATGCAAAGACGCAAATTTCAGGAAAAAGACACTAGTTACAAACCCGATAATCAGCTCCACGGTCCTTCAGCTGAACCTCTAGCTACTGCCTCTATTTCTGGCGCTAATAGAAAGAAACGCACAGACCAGCGTAAACAAAATGATAAAGCCACAGCCCGCCGTAGAAGGACCTCTAGCAAGTACTTTTGATTCTAGTTCTCAGGACATAAAACGCGCAAATTCAAAAGCAGTTAGGAGTGCTGGGCAGAAAGAAACAAGGGAGGCACAACAAAGTAACAACGCCCAACTAGAACAGAACGATGACGCAGATCCCGGATCCAGTCATGTTACACCATTAGATGGCAATATAAGTTTTACAACGCCCCCCAAAACCGATCAATCAGTGCTAGAAAAGGACTGCCAAACAAGACACACAAACCAAAAGGCCTTAGTAAGCACACCAGCAACCCCAAAACGTCGCATGTTTGTAGACATAACAAATAGGAGTTCTCCAAATTCTAACCAGAAACAAATTAGCTTCTATAACTTTAACTCGACTCCCCAAAATCCACCTGCATGGCATAGGAATAAACCAAACCACTTTAGCATTCCAAACTTCTTACCACCTAATGACAGTTCCACAAATTATTTCCGCTTTTACACCTCCCCAACTGAAACTACATTTAGGTACAATTACCACCTAGTTAACCCACCTCCCCATATGTACACTCAATCCATACACACTAACCCATGCACTCGCACTTCGCCATACGCATCATCATATCCTCCAAGAACCGCACACTTATCTCCATTTAATCCATCACTCAATCAAAGTACCCTCAGAAATCCCTTTTTTCACCACAGGCCACCTCTTCCGACATCCTAAAGATAGCTCTAATAAATTCGAGATCGATTGTCAATAAAATATCCCAAATTAGAAATCTTGTTGAAATGTATAACCCCGATATAATTTGCATCACAGAAACATGGGCGAATGAACTTATATCGAATGCTTCGCTATATGTCCCAAATAATAATTTCTATCGACATTCTATTGAATTGAACTGAATTGAAGGACCGTGTTAGTAAACGAGGCGGAGGTTGTCTAATCTACATCAAAACTAGCACTGAACAAAGTGGTATTGATGTCTCAACCGAAACTTTTGCTGGGGAAGCGTGTTTTGCTACAATAAAATCTCATACCCACGAAAACATACTAGTCGGATGCATCTACTCCCCTCCAGAATTTAGTAGTAATGACACAAGCCTCAACCGCTTAATAGACAATATAGCTAACATTAAAACTGCATATAAGATAATCGCAGGTGACCTTAACCGTCCAGAAATAAACTGAGTCGAATTATCTTCACCTACTATACACGAAGAATTTTTATCTCCAATTATTTTTAATAACTGGATACAAATAGTTGACAAACCCACCCGAGGAAACAATATACTTGACGTTATTTTCACCAACGACATCTGCCCTCTCCATATGCACTACGACTGAGTAACATTTGAAAGTGACCACAAAGCAATAATATCCACACTCCCCTCAAATGCAAAACTAGCACCCAATTTTAGTAACAACCGCCTGAACCCAAAAAAACTTGACAAAGATTACATGAACAACTATATTAGGTCAGTAGACTGGGGCCCATATCTTCTAACAACATGCCCTTTGGAAGCAGTTAACCTATTGTACTCTGCCCTATTTTAAATTCGAGATACCCTGATAGACGAAAGACTCCTGTATAAGAAACCACTAATCTCACACTTCCTTTCACTTAAGCTTAAAAACTATAAAACAGCTACACAAACCCTCAGTAAGTTATTCATCCACACTTCGACGAATTAGGGAAATTCACGAACTAGTTACCAAAATAGAAACACAAAACACCGTAGCAGCAGAACATCGGGCCCTAGAATCCCCCGAACGAACAGCTCAGATGTTTCAGAAACTGATGAGTAATCCTCGACAGTCAGGACCACGAACTATTATTAGTGAATCAGAACAAGTTATCAAAAATGACAACCAAATGGCAAACTCATTCAACAGATACTTCTCGGCTAACTACACAGTCGAGGAGGGAACGATCCCCCAACCGACCGAGATGACAGAGAGCACCCTTAGTGAGATCCGTTTTAGCGAAGAAATTGTTAAAGTAGCCATATAACAAATATCAAACGCCAACTCCTATGGGACGGATAAAGTCCCACCATGTATTCTGAAGCATATGATGTATGCTCCAACCCTCCTATCTAAGTTATTCACCCTACTGCAGTCAAGCGCAATTTTTCCGGACATGTGGAAATATTCCACCATTACACCTATCTTTAAAAACGGCAACCGATCTCAAATCCAAAACTATCGTGGTGTTCACCGAACACCGGCTATAGCTAAAATCCTCGAGAAAATAGTCTACAACCAATTGCTAGACTATCTCAAAAACGCTAACCTCATTCCCCTCTCCCAACACGCGTTTTTACCTAAAAAGTCATGTCAGTCCTGTTACCTTACTTTTTGGAATTCGTTTCCAGTAATAGATATGATGGAAACACAGTAGCTTTGTAGCAGCCGCTCCAGCCCCCCTTTTCTCCGGCCCCGTTTTGTCGGTCGATGACCGCGATAAGCACTGACAGACCGCTGACGCACGACCACCCCCGCCGTCTAGAACTGGGACACCTCCGGTCCAGCTGCAGTGAACCCCGGCTGCACTCAAAAACTAGTATCGCCTAACGCGCGTCGAACGCTTTGGCTTGATTCCCGTGAGGCCTTGTGACTATGCGCCCTCCATTCGTCCCCTAATTAGTCCAGTCACACGACCACCACGCAGACAGTCACCCCCTCCTGCTAACTTAGACACACACACACTCGCGTTAACAAGACACACCGTGACTGACGCTCTCCGTGAACGGACGCTTTTCTCTGTTGCAAGCAAATCGCCAACTTACGGCAACCTGCCCTGTGTACAGAATAAACTAGTCCTCACAGCTCCCTGACTTCTGACAGTAGAAGAAACGAACTTATTGTGCGTGGTTTAAGTCGATCTCACATCCTTGACCGCCACAGCTTCAATATACTTCGATCTAAAAAGGCCTTTAACAAATTCCCCCATAAAAGACTACTGATAAAGCTAAAAAGTCATGGAATCAGGCCACACCTTCTCGATTTTCTTAAATCCTATCTTCAAAACCGATATCAAGCCGTGCAAATTGGAACAGTAGTCTCAGAACCATCACCTTTTACCAGTGGAGTACTTCAAGGCACTATCATAGGCCCTCTTCTATTTCTCATATATATTCACGACTTATCGTCCATATCTGTCTCAGCTAAGACGTTTTTATATGCGGACGACCCGAAACTTGCATATGCATATAACGGGAATACAGAAGCCAATATTCACAGAACAATTTAAACTGATCTCAGAAAACTCAGCGAATGGAGTAGTCAATGGCAGATGCCCTTTTCGCCCGAAAAATGTCATCTCCTGATCTTTGGCCCACAAAAACTTCCCCCAGGATATTCGAGCATAACGAAATAACAGAGGCCCAATCGGTAAAAGATTTAGGTCTCAGCTATACAAATACCCTTGATTTATCTCCCCACGTTCAACAAATATCACCGAAAGCCAGTCGCCTGTGTGGATTCATATGCAAAAATTTCACCTTAAATGCACTAAGAATACAACTTTTCAAAATGTATGTTTTACCTCTCTTAGATTATTGCTCAATTTTCTTCGGTATAATGCCCTCAGACGGCAGAAAGAAACTAGAAGGCATTCAGAGACGATTTACTAGATCTTTGTCTAGAAGTGATGGCATCCAGGGTTCATACTCAGAACTACATCAATAATACGGTCTTCGACCCCTCTGGATCAAAAGACTCCAAAATGGTCTAAACTTCCTATCCAAGGTCACCCATGACCAAGATATTCTCAAAATAAATTTACTAACAAACCAAAACGCTTCCAGAAACACTAGAAATAACGAAGACATTATAAGAATCCCTAAATTCACAAAGTCCAAACGGTCAAATTTCTACTCCATAAGGTATGCGACTATCTGGAACGCTCTTCCAAGTTCTATCCGGAAAAGTCGAACCCTAATCGAGTTTAAAATAAAAACTAAGAAATTCCTTTCAAATAACAATAGACATTTGTTTTTGAATAAGACAGGACACTTTTCAAGTCAACTTTTCGATATTGAATTTGGTACAAAAGGGCTCTGATGATGCCAGCCGCATGAATAATACCGGAACATAGCACTAAAAATAATCAAATTTATAAAAGATAGCATCATTGATAAACATAGAACAGATAGTTATATTCTATTTTTTTCCTCTCCTTCTAGTTTTCATCAGCTATGTCACCTGACACTAAATATCCCTTAGGAAGCTAATAATAACATCCCCTTCGATAAAACCGTGTTCGACTTCTTCGAACTGGCGCGGACGACATAGCTCCGAGGGCACCCATACAAATTGAAGACAAAACATGCCGGACTCGATCTGCGGGCCAAATTCTTCTCTCACCGGCTGGTTGAAGGATGGAACAAATTGCCGATCTCCGTTGTCTTAGCGGAAAACGTCGAGAATTTCAAAAGAAGACAAGATAAACTTATGCTTGATGGTCAAACATTTACATGATATCAATGACTGGCATAACTGCTATGTAAATATCTGCATGTTTTTTTCATACGTCTATCTGTCATAAGGGTTTTCCAAGGCTCTGCCTCTATTCCTCATATATACTGAATTATATGAGTTGCACGTAAGTATATATTAAGGCCATATTAATCATATATACAACTACATTTGATCATAGTAAACAGTCGACCACTACACTTATAATGCCACATTCACAAGAACAATATGATACATGATTCAATGTTATTTTGACAGCTTTGATTGTGACTTACCATTTAATGTTTCTCAACCTGGCATATATTCATCTTTTCCAGCTCTTAGCCCAGACAATTATGGCAAGCCTCCTGGAAAACACGAAGGAAATGTGCGACCGCCCATTTGCAGCTGTGTAGTGGCCGAGAACGTCAAGGGTAGCACACACCAGAGTAAGGAAACGCCGAGAAGAGATCCTGGTGGAGGTAGACCTGAACAGAACTGTTGACATCTCTCGAAACTCGTTCAAGCACAGGAGAAGAGAGTACGTCGAGTATTAATATTGTGTAATGGAACAACATGATAAGGAGAATGTATATAACAAATGTTAATGTACACGTGCAACGAGGAACAGCGGATAGGTGACCTGTCTGGATGGATAGACGACCATGAGATACTAGCTAAAAAGCCGGTGGGGATGAAGCGCTGTGCGCAACTGCAGGTAAGGGCCGAGGGGAAGCCGACATTGAGTGAGGGAGCGAGAGAGAGTCGAGATCGACGGTTCGTTGCGGGAGGGGGGTCGGCGGTAGCGAGATGAAGGGTCACCGGCCGTCATCGCCAGCACGCAGTTACGCCATCTCCATCCCAGGTCCTCGCGCCAAAATTGTCACGACATTCAAACAATTCTGTTCGTGCTATGGAGCGTTACAGCTGGCCAGATATACTGACAACCACCAATTAGAAAACACCCAAATTTAACCAATTAGAAAAAAAATTGCAATGTCAGGCCGATATCAAAGTTCTTCAATTTCCATGAAGGACTTATTATTCATGCCCCAAAAAAATACCAAACTGCACACTTCAGTTTTTATTATAGTACATATCGTTCTTTTTTAAAACTTTTGTAATTATTTCACCTTAGAACTCAGGTTTTTTTAACTTAACACAAACTCTCAATTCGCGCTCTTTTGGCTAAGCACCCAAAACCAATGAAGTCAAAGGGGAGATGAAATGGATGAGTTTGTTTTAGGCTTTTTTCCTGAGTTCAAAGGAGACTGACAATGCCCAAGGGGCGCTATAATAAACCTATTCTATTCTTTTTAAGGGTTCAGCCTTCATCTGGTTTGCGTGTTCCTATTGGCCCATTCCTGAGCGCCCGCATGGGCAGCCCTCCCATGTTGCTGACCCCTGGAGGTCGCGCGTGACTCAGCGGCGTGCTAATGTCTGGCTCGCATGCGGGCTTCCTAGGCGAGGCTGTCCTGTCGGTTTGTCGTTTTTGTCAGGCGTGACCTCCGGATGACAGGAACGGTGCGTCATGTTCTGGGCCGTCCTAACACCTCCCGCTTTTAAAGAGTGGACTTCGTATGTTCGGCAATTTGGGTGGATCAAACGTCTGTTCGGAGGGCATTTAGTTCGAGAGGACCGCCTAGGGACCTAGACCACATTTGGATCCTCAACCTTCGGAGTCGCGATACTGAAAGTTTCACAAAGTAGGTCCATGGCCAGTTGGTTGTCTGACGCCATTCGGTGTCTCAACTGGTTCGCGTGTCTTCTCACACGCCCTCGACTTATTTCAACTTCGAAAACTACACCATGTGCCCTTTTGATTATGCCTTCTATCCAGGGTTCCCTTCCTGGAACGTAATCCCGTACGTATATCTCTTCTCCCTCCGCGATGAGAAACATCTTGTTGCAAAATGGACCCGCGTAGTCCAGGTGGATCCTATTCCAGGGTTTCCTGGCTTCCGGTCACGACACTGTTGGGATTTTCGGGGAGATCTTTGCGAAACGTCCATACGGGCCACAACTACGGACAAAAGTTTCAATATTTTCGTCAATTCCGGGCCAGTAAACGTACTTTCTTGCCAGCTGTTTCATCCGCGTTATACTCGGGTGTCCAGCATGTAGCTCCCGCAATACTTTTGCCCTAGATTTAGCCGGCACAATCACTCGGCCATCGTACATTAAGCAGTCCTGCACAATCTACAACTGATCCTTTCGATTCCTAAAAGCCTTAAGACATGCGTGGGTTCTGTCTTCCTCAGGCCAGCCACGCAGTATGAATTCCTTTACCTGGCGTAGTAGTGGGTCGTCCATTGTTGCAACTTTGGTGTGCTCGGCTGTGATGGGAACCTGTCGAATAACTTCCCTAAGTTCTGCGTCATCTTCGGCCAGAGTTTGTGGTACCACTACCTCTTCCCGACTTTCTTTGTCTTCGCTTAACCTCGACAACGCGTCTGGGGCTCCAAATTTCTGCGTGGGTATGTACTGAATGGTGAAGTCATAGTTTAAGAGGATTGTTGCCCATCGCTGAATCCGTTTCGCAGCAGTCCGCGGTATTCCAGCGTTCGTTCCCAGAAGAAACTTTAAAGGCTAATGAACTGTGTGTAAAGTGAAATTTCTGCCATCTATAAACTGATGAAATCTTTGGACAGCAAAGATTATAGTTAAAGCCTCTTTTTCTATCTGACTGTAATTTCTTTCTGTTTTCGTCAATGACCTTGCAGCCTGCACTAGAGGCTGAACTTTTCCGCCCACATTCTTTTGAAGCAAGACTGCGCCCAGTCCATAGTCAGAGGCATCGGCCTGGACGATCGTTTCATTGCTCAACTCGAAATGGGAGGGCATTGTCGAATGATTTATCTTAGCCTTTATCGTCATAAAAGCTGCTTGACACTCCTCTGACCAGACGAATGGGGTATCCCTACACAAAAGTTGATTCAAAGGTCCCTTCAAACTGTGAAGTCCCTCTATGAATGACCCGTAGTAACTGACAAGACTCGTGAAGGATCGTAATTCCTTTACATTCTGTGGGGTTTTTGTTCTCTGAAATGCCAGCAATCTCTCGGGGGCCGGTGCACTTCCGTCTGCATTTATTGTAAATCCGAGCTAGTGAATTTCTTTCCGCGAAAATTCGCTTTTTTGCATGTGAATTTTAAATCCATAATTGACGAGATTCTCCATGACGTTGTCCAACCTTTCTAGTAATTCCTCCGAGCGACCAACTACTAGAATGTCGTATATGTACGCAACCGCTCCCTGCGTATCCGTATGCAATGTATCCATAACCTGCTGCAAAATGCTTGGAGCCGTTTTAATGCCGTAATTCGGCCGCGTAAACTTGACCAAAACTTTTGGAGTGTTGATCGTCAGTAGCTCCTTCGATTCGTCCTCCACTTCTATCTGTAAATAGGCTTCTGAAAGATCAATTCGTGCAAATGACTTTCCACCGTTTAACTCGGAAAAAATTTCCTCCACCGTCGGTAAAGGATGGTGGTAATCCTCCAAAACATCGTTTAATCCCGTCGAATAGTCAGCACACAGTCTTAAGTTCCCATTTGTCTTCCTAACCGCTACAATTGGTGCAGCCCATGCAGAGTAATTGGTGGGGTAGATGATACCCTTCTCTTGTAAAGGTTCCAACTCTTTCTCCACGTCCTCCTAGATTGCAAATGGAACTCGACGATATTGCCTGAAAACTGGTTTCTTGTTTGGTTTAATGCGTAAAACTGCTTTCGTTTTGGTACATTTCCCGACTGACTTTTCCATTATTTTCGCATACTTATCCCGCAGATTCTGTTTCGTTTCTTGTACTGCGCAGGAGATTCTGTCAAATGGCTGACTCCATAACCCCATCTTGGAGATTTCCTTATTTCCCAGGAGGTCGATCGGACACTCCGATACGAAGACGTCTGCTAGACAACTTTTATTTCCAAATCCGATACTAGTTGAAAAACATCCCTTGAATTTCATTTCCGTGTCGATTGATGCCCTTGCAGTGACAGGAGTTGGGATAAGACTGGGTGCTCCTATCATCTGCCATGTTTCTACCGCTATGATCGTCAGGTCAGGCGCTGCGTCCACTTGAAGCCCGACAGCTTTCACATTTACGACCATGGTTAGGTATTTTCGGTGTTCACAGCATAGCACCCGTGCCTCACCAGCAGAAACGGCGTTGCACTGTTTCCTGGGACTTGGCCGTCTTGCTCTGCAGTATGTCGATTTGTGGCAAAATCTCCAACATTTAAAACACTTCTGCGTTTTATAGGGGCAGTCGACGACAAAGTGCCATCCACCGCACTGCCAGCAGGCAGTCTTTGGTCTTCTGGGAAATGCTTCTCTCTGTGGCGGCCAGTTTTCCCTAATGTCCAACACCTGTAGCTGTTGACTGTTTGTTTCGCCAGTCAAGTTTGTATCCTGTTTAATGTTCCTGAGTCTAAAACATTCATCTGCTTACTTCTGTACAGTCGTGTCACCATCCTGATCCAGTCTGGACAGCAGCCGCGTGCGTATGTCCGCGTCCTCCGGTAGAGTAAGTGATTTTATTAACAACAGGGCCTTAACCTGGTTTGCTGAGGCTTGATCTAGATCAGCCTGTTGGTGCACATCATTTAGTCTGCCTGCCAAATCAAAATAGTCTTCGTCTACCCTCTTCTCCAGTTTAAAACATTCAAAACGTCTGTTAAACAATGATTTTGAATAAGTGAATATGACTTTTAGGTTTCTCACCCTCTCCGTGAATTCGATTTCGACCGGTTTCTTCAGTAGGACGAATTTGACATACTTCTCGTGTTCCATTCGTCCAAGTTTCAGCAACAGAATTTCCACTTTTTCTCCGTCAGTAAGACTTTGCCCATCTCTTTCGAACAGTAATTCATATTTTCTGAACCATATATCGAACGTAAAACCGTCGTCAGGGTCGTAGGTGAATTCTGTGATCCTATCCTCCAGCCACTTCCTTTTGTCATCGTTTCCTGTCTGCTTCCAGTCCTTCTGCATTCCTGCGAGAAGAGCCATAAAACTGGCTTGCTGTGCTTCCAACAATTTCTGGATTTGTTCTCCATTGATCATTTTCGTGTTCGCCTGCGTCGCCACTTGTTATATCCCCAATTAGTATGACGTCAGCTCTGTGCGGAATAGAAGACAGACGGGATAGGAGCGGACAGCTTTACTGCGTCAGTCACCCTGTGTACATCAACTCTTCATCCTTCCGTCCGTGGCTTCGTATTTAAGGGTTCAGCCTTCATCTGGTTTGCGTGTTCGTATTGGCCCATTCCTGAGCGCCCGCATGGGCAGCCCTCGCATGTCGCTGATCCCTGGAGGTCGCGCGTGACTCCGCGGCGTGCTAATGTCTGGCTCGCATGCGGGCTTCCTAGACGAGGCTGTCCTGCCGCTTTGTAGTTTTTGTCAGGCGCGACCTCCGGATGACAGGAACGGTGAGTCATGTCCTGGGCCGTCCTAACACTTCCTTGTACCAGAATTTAATGGTCAGATTGCCTCGGTGTTTAAGGCCTAAACATAAAGGATTGAACACGCATATCTAACAAGAATCATCTTCTTAATGGAGCAAAGCGTTTGACAGGTTTTTAGGGACGCGTAGGTTTTAGCCACAAAATCCTCCATAATGTGGTGGTATATCCTCTTGAACTAACTAACCGAAAATCGAAGGAGAAGCCACGATTTTGAGGAAAAACCCAACAACTTCGCGATCAAATATAGATACAAATGTGAATCAGTGAGATACTCCGAGTGAGTCCAAAGTTGTCAACGATAAAGGTAGATAATGTCCACAAAATAGAAAATGCAGTACGCTAGATCGTCGAGTTGGAAACTCTACAGCCTGATTCTATACGCCGACAACCATCATCTCGAAATCGTCCTTGAAGTTTTGGCAAGCCACAGGAAAACTAAAAATATCCGCAATCAAGCGATGCTTAAAGTCTTAATCGACTGGGATTCAACTTTCTTCAAGAGATAAAAATAAGAATCGACACTGGCTTTGGGTGAACGATAACCAAAATCAGCCAACCCCGAGTGCCTAAGCCCTATAACAACTTGAGCCTGTGTAACGCCCCTGGACCTGGACAGAGTTGTTTGAATGAGGTGACACTTTTCCCGCGTGAGGACCTAGGGTGGAGATGGCGTAACCGCGTGTCAGTGAAGATGGCCGGTGCCCCTTCCTCTCTCATCCGCCGATCCCTTCTCCCCTACCGTACCGTATCGTGACGCTGACCTCGCTCTCCATATCACAACATCGGCACTCCCTCGGCCCTCCCCTGCAGTTGCCCACAGCGCTGCGCTCCCCACCGGTTATTTAGCTGGCATGTCGGTATCGTCTCTTCACCCAGACAGGTTATTCTTCAGCTGTAACTCATCCCCCTGTATCGTTAACAGTTATTGTACACATTTTCCTTGCTTGTCTCGTTATGCATTACACTATTTCCATTACTCGACCTGCCTTCTTCCCCGGTGTATGGATGAGTATCAAGAAGTGTTAACAGTTCCGTTCAGGGTCTAACCCGGCAAGGATCTCTCATCTGCGTTTACTTTCTCTGGTGTGTGCTACCCTCGACGTCCTCGGCCGCTACACCTGGCAGCCACTGCCTGCCACGGAATATCCTTAAAGGTCCGATGACAAAAAACGCAAGTTTACACCTTACGTAAACGTAAGTTTCCCTCTATGTCTGTTTAGAGAGGCATTTCGAGTGTACATTTAGCCTTTTAGTATGATTTTGGAGTCAATGGCGAAAGACGCTGCACATGGAGAAGTTGAGAGAACAATGTTTGGTACAGAGGACAAGGGCATATATGTAACAAGCACTAGGTATTTGGAACGAAAGTCTAGGGAGCGAGCTGCCGGTATTTTAAGGGAGGAAACTAAGTCATCCAAAGGTTGACTGACCAACATAGATGGGAAGAGAATGTTCCCGTCCGGTTGTATAAAATGTCGTTCATATTTTTTTTCTAAAGCATCTTTGACCATTTGGTTTTGAACATTCCCCATACTCCATCGTATACAGTCGTAAGTATCAGGATCAATCTCGAAACAGAATACACACTAATTTATACACGACGTTCATAGACACAGAGCAGTTTTCCGGTAGTTTCACGATCAAGACCGGCACTATGTATGAAGGAAAGCCTACTAAGATGACCTTTTCACCCAGGAATAGCGCTGGCTCCCTTTATAATTGCAACGAAGGGCCTGCAAGGCGCGCCAAACGCGCAATCACAGCAAAATCTGTTGGGTACGAGGACGAGTCGTGCACTGGATGCTCCTATATTCTGCGGAAAGCCCAAAAACTCGAAACCCAGCTGACTGTTTTACGGAAGCTCTTGCAAGAGAACGAAGGTGGGCAAAATGCGGCTAACAACGCTAAAGTTAATTAAACGAAGGCAAAGAGAACAACACCAAGACAGTCAAAGAACAAAGTTTGTGAAAATCCTCGGTGCAAGGAGGCAGATACCCATGAAGATAGGATAATAATAATAATAATGGAGTCTCTTGTTTCTATGGAAGACATCCGAAACGAACCATCGACTGCCCTCAGCCATTCCATGTTAAATAGAATCCGCTGTTGAAGATGGGGAAACAAACTCGTGGCAAGGTGGAATGGGTAGACACCACAATAGGACTATAAAGCCCAAGACAACTCCAGCGGGTATCCCGAGACCTTCAGCTGACAAGGCGGCTGGAAACAGAACAAATGAACCCCTTGATCGGCAGCATTGTATAGTCATTCAGGGCCAATCGGAGTCGAATGCTCCTACCCCGAAGGAGAGAATTTCCACTGACCTTGATGTGTTTCAACACCTACTGAACAAAATGCCTTATTCTAATGGAAAGGCATCCATTCGCGCGGTCTTCAGGATCGGAAAGAAGGGGAGCGAACAATCGGAAACTGCGCGACCACGTCCTCTTAAAATTGTTTTGGGTAGTAAAGTGGGGGTCTATATTGTTTCTTTCTAGGAAAAGCAGCCTCTGAAACTC
The DNA here is from genome assembly GCA_902702965.1 of Spirometra erinaceieuropaei. Taxonomy (NCBI): domain Eukaryota; kingdom Metazoa; phylum Platyhelminthes; class Cestoda; order Diphyllobothriidea; family Diphyllobothriidae; genus Spirometra; species Spirometra erinaceieuropaei. The sequence goes on from CACRXP010001331.1 coordinate 34,966, forward strand.
TCACAAGGAAGTTCTTTTTCGGCCGGTCAACTTTCCTACAGAGCGTCTGAAGTGCCGCCAGTTAGTGACGGAGCTGAAAAGGAGGCCTGCAGCTAGAGAGAATAATCGAACTATTTTCAGAGGACGAGTGATACAGAGGAATGAGGTGTTGCTTTGGAACCAGCCAGTCGTCATGATGGCGACAGCAGCATAATACTGGCGAACCCGAGACAAATCGAACGAAGCACTGTCGAATATTACAAACTTAAATTTTTTTACACCAATGCTCACAGCCTCTTTTCCAAGCTCGACGAACTAAGAATACAGGTGGTCGATACGCCTCCGGATTTTGTAGCAATAACAGAAACGTGGCTGTCAGAGAACGTAGGTGATTGCGAAGTAGCACCAACAGGATACCAATTGATAGGGAGAGACAGGAGAGGCCGCCAGGATGGAGGAGTTGCCATGTATGTAAGGAGCAGCTTAAGAGTGTGTGAGAGGACCGACAAGATTCTCGACGACACAAAGGCCATTTGGTTGATTATAAAGACACGGGGATCACAGTCCCTCGAAGCTGTAACTATCTACCGGCCCCCTCAGGCTGATCCCGACCCAGATACTTGTCTACTGGAAAGCATAAAAGAGATCGCCAATCGACCGTACGTTGTTCTCATGGGAATTTAATGCCCCCTGCATTCAATGCACCGACATGCAGGCGAAGTGCTTGAAGTATGCCTTCGGTTACCGTCTCCCAAAGACAACGCTTGAAGTACTTCTCACGCAAACTGTCCTGTTCCCAACTAAAGCCCGTGGAGTGTAACAGGTTAGCTGTTGGGACCCTGTCTTCACCAAAGATACTGGCAGTATAGACGAGGTGTACTACGTACCTTTGCTCGGACGAAGTGATCACGCAGTACTTTTGTGGGATTACGAACTATATTCTGCACCATATGCAAGAACCGAGAAGAGGCCAAATATATGGAACGAGGACGTTTGCCAAATGGGAGCTGAGGCATCACAAACAGACTGGGATATCCTCTTTCCGGAAACGTTAGCGAGGATTGGAATTTATTCAAGAATCGGTTGCTGCATCTTTTGAAGAGCCACTGTCCCTTATCAAAGCCTAGGACACCCAACCGCCCTCGGTAACTAACAAAGATATTAAAAAGGAGATCAATAAGAAAGGAAGGCTTTGGAAGTTTTGCGAAAAAAACGACAATGCAACGATAACAGAGTATAAAGTTCGAAGAAATAAAGTGAATAGCTTGATTTTCAAGAGGCGTCGGGATTTTGGGAGTAATTTGTTCGACCAAACCGTTAAAAATCCGAAATCGCTCCACGGCTATTTGCGCAAGAGCGCCCGTAACAGGAATCTCACTCCTATCATGAGAAAGCATGACAGTCTGGAGATATCGGACAACACAAACAAAGCTGAGCACTTTTCTCAGTTTCCCAAATCTGTTTTCACAAGAGAAACAGACTTTATTCCATCTAAGTCTGAGAACATTGGAGATCCGACTATTTAAAACATTTTGTTTCGAGAAGACATTTTGAAAGAACTAAAATGCCTGAAGGAATGTACATCTCCCGGTTCGGACAAGATCCCCGCAAAACTGCTCTCTGAGCTTGCTCGACAGTTGGCCAAATCACTATCCATTCTGTGCCAGAAATCGTTTAATGTTGGGATTCTTCCCACATACTGGAAGACGGCCCACATTACACCCATTTACAGTAACAGTAGTCGTGCTCTTGTGACGAACTACAGACCCGTCAGCTGCAAAGTGATAGAGAAGACCATCAAAAGGGGGTTGATGGCATATTCGAAAACCAACAACCTCTTGTCCAATGCAAAATACAGCTTTCGTAGGGGAAGATCATGTGTAACAAACTGGCTGCCGTTACAGGCCACATCCATGTGCATTTATTCATTCACCTGCTCCTGTGGAGCGGGATATATTGGCCGTACAACCAGGCGTCTGGAAAAGAGAATACGCTAACACATGCCTGCCTAGCTAGGTAGAGGTGAACATCGATCGATTTCGAGTTCAAGTCTCGCACATCTAATCGATACGAACCATCAAACCGACGCTAAAGAAGCTTTTTAAGTTACCTACCGGGCACCGGCACACTACTCTAAAGGCCTGCGCAAACGGGTGCTAGTCACAGCCGAAGCAGTGGCCATTCGACTGACGAACCCAGCACTCTGTTGTCAGAAGACGCCGACACAAGCAGTCTGTCTGCCCTGGCCGACTCCAGACGGTGATCGCACGCCGTACCGACGCACTGAGAGCAGTCACATGCACTCACAGCGCCTACAATCCAATCGGAACCCCTCTACTTCCCCCCCTCCCACTCCAACTCCTTCCCCCTCCCACTCCAACTCCATCGTCCTCAACACGCTGACTCCGTCATGCGGGCGGCGTGAGAACATGGAGTCCGATTAACTCTGCCCCCGAGACGCATTTATACCCTGTCGACGATTAGGATGATTATTTCCCTTGTAAATGTACACGCCTTATGAGAATTTACCGAAAACATATGTTAGCCAATTGACTTTACAACAAGCAAAGCTGGACAAGAGCACTCGATGCGAAAAACACTGTGAATGTTTATTCAGTTTAATTTTTTCGGTTTATTTGGGAAGGATAATAGGCAAAGCCTTTGAAAACCCTAGTGATTGCATGTCAGCTCGTTAGAAATAACTGTACACGAGCAATAGAAATATTCGCTATATAAACAGTACTTGATTCATCTGAGTAGCATGGTCTCTGAGAAAAAAAATCGCCGGGTCTCGGATTGTTTAGCTCAGATTCATACTGTCGAGGGAAAACAGGGGACACAAATAATCACCCAAGCGTTTCCTGAAGAGTTACAGGGACGTCGCCTCCACGACTGACTGAGGGAGATCGTTCAATTCCTCCACTACCCTCTGCGTGAAAGACTCAGAACGAAGATTCAGCCTGGACATTCTTGTCCGTAAACTCATCGAGTGACCACGAAGATTGGATGAAATGTGCCACTGAAACATGTCCTCAAAGCCAAGTTCATGCTCAAGGTCATCTATTATCTTGTAGACGAGAGTATGATCACCTATTTGCTGCATGTAACACAGAGGGAATAAATTAAGGCAATTCAGTCTGTCTGTGTAGGATTGGCTTTTTAGACCGTTTACCAGCTTTGTTGCACGACGTTGTGCCCGTTCGAGGAATGTTTCGTCCTTTTCTAGCCATGGCCGCCATGCTTGTATGCCACATTCTAAGTGGGGCCGAACAACGGTGCCGTAACCTCTCCCCAAAAGGTCTTGTTCAATGGTTACAAATGCCCTTTTAACTGCATGGAGAACTCCCATGGCATTTTTTGCAGCCTTGTTGCGCTGCAGTGTTGGTTTCAGGTTGTTCTGTATCCAAACCCCGAGATCCTTCTGTGAAGATCCTGCGGGAGGTGTAATGTCTTTCAGATAATATGCCTTCAGGCTCAGTCGAATGACAGTTGGTCGGACGCAGATGAAGGATGGCGCACTACTGCGCACTGAAATCCAGAAGCCATTTCTCCGACCACGCTTGCAGTCGGTGTACATTGTTTTGAAGGGCTGTCTGGTCATTTGGACTCTTAATGACCTACCTGAGTTCAGACTTGCAACATTTGCATGTCTGTACAAGCACAAAGGCAAGAGTCAAGTCAGCGAAAATCACTGGTAGAGGGGCGCTCACCAATTGTTCTTACGGAACTCACTCGTTCCGTTGTGCCTTACGGGCTCTCTCTCGAGCCCAACCAGCAGCCACAGAGCGGCGCATGATGCAGGCAGAATGGTATTACTGACAAAGGCAAGGGAGATAGGAATGGCCGTTTCTGGCTTATTAGCCATCGTCAGTTAGTCATGCCCAAGCCCGAAGTGTTGAACACCTGAGGCTCGAACTCGCGACCCGCTAGTTAGAAGTCCGACGCCTCTAACCACCGGACCACGGGCTAGTTGTCCTGTCGGTTTCGATCGGGAATAAGCAATGGTAGAGGAGCGCTCACCCATCGATCGTACGGAGCTCACTCGTTCCGTTGTGCCTTACGGCCCCTATATCATGCGCCGCTGTGCGGCTGCTGGCTGGGCTCGGGAGAGCCCGTAAGGCACAACGAAGTGTTCCAAACTTCGGGCTTGGGTATGACTGGTTAACGACGACTAATATGCCAGACTTGGCATTGCCTCGATCGAGGTCGGCACAGTACACTGCGTAGACCGCGATGGAAATTTTTGGAGCTAGCCGGGTAGTAGCGGCCGAAGCGAAGTGGTTCACTGGCTAGCCTCGTCAGAGTTATATGGACTCGGTAGCGTCAACAAGGTCAACAGGTTTCCCGTCCCTCAAAACAAAATCGCCACCGTCACCATTGAGGGCAATCCTCCCATCCTGCCCCAGTCACCACCACCGTCTTTTACATCCGCGATTTAGATCTAATTTCTATCTGCCCCTATTGCGGGCGCCCTGGTCTGGCCGTTCACATGCGAACCCCCTATGCGGCGACCATTGAACGAGTGCCCAGAGCTCCGGCATACACCAGTTACAAGCGCATCACTTGTTCACACTGACCCAAGACATTCTGACACTGCATAAGTATTTCCTGCCATATTTGCATGCAAAAGGATCTCTAGTAAAACAGCATAATCCAGACCCTCAGAATACTTCGTTCTACCTACACGAACCCCATCAACGGCATACCACACAACCACGCATGCGGTAAAATTCTTCGAAGCCCGCACAACAGATGGTACAGCGCATGCGGGAATGTGAAAATTCCATTTACGATAAGGGGGAGTCCTTCTGTGTGACCCGGCATGTACGTGACAAAGACCAGGTCGTGTGTGTGGTACGAGCAGACGGGCCGCTCAGCCCTGCCAGCCACTGGGTCCACGCC
>CACRXP010001331.1:41399-61889 GCA_902702965.1 Spirometra erinaceieuropaei
CGACGAGAACGTGTAGACAGCGGTCAAACGCGACAAAGTCAAAGACAGTCTTACTTCGTTGGAGAACCCGCCAGGTGATACAAGGGAGTGCTACCAGGTTGGCACCAAGCCTGTTTGACAGAATGCTACTACGAGCAATAGTACTTGTCTTTGGATGCCGCTGCCTTAGTCTAAAAACTTCAGCTATTTCCGGTTAGAAATTTTGTTCGGAAACAGACGGACGTGGCCCTTGAGCTCTAGCACCGCTTAACAAGGGGGAGTAAAGCCTAAAATGAATACCAGATTGTTGTTATCAGTTTCAAGAAGGCGATGTTTACATCTGGATGTTCACATAAAGATGCTTCGGCGGGAGCAACACAACAAGGAAGGTATGGCTAGTCATATATGTCAATTAAATAAACACTATATTTTGGCGAACATAAGAAGTGTAGGATGGGAAGAAGACAACTTAGACGAAAGGATAAGTGCTGTCATCTAACTGTCTCGAAATATGCAACGCGATTGGCTTTCTAAAGGAAAGAAATTTTGGACTTCTTCAATTTGTTTGAAGATGGAATGATAGAACAACTTGGTTTCCAGAATTAAGGACGATTCTCGATTACTGACATCTCTGAGCAGTTGTAACAGAAGTGGTATTCGAAGTAGGGGATATCGGGTCATGGCAATCGTATGGCACGAGAGTGGGTGGCCCTATCTTATCTCCAGTCAGCTTGACTCAGGCTTCCCACCGGTAGAGATGTGGAAGGTGTATAAGGACCGTAGCGAGCACACGAGATGGAGAGGACGAACAAATATGGATGCAAGAGTCAAAATAAGAATACCCTACAACAGGACTTTATTCATCTTACAATTGACGTACTGGGACTAAAACGAGAAAGAGAAAAGTAGTAGATAAGATGGAATTTAACCAGGGGCTCATGCTAGCATGATAGAAGGGAAAAATGCATGATCGGCGAAGCGCAAGCTCCCTACCCTGCGATAATGCAAATCATGTTTAATTTGCTACTTCCTCTTCAGGTAATAAACGTCATCCAGCGCACAGCGGCTGTGAGCGGCATCGTCAACAACGGCAAATGGCTTAAAATTACCCGTTTGCGTATTCTTTGCATGTTGCGATCGTACTTCCAAAAACATATACATATGACATTATGACATCTATCAGTATAGAAAAATTATAAAAAACAACTTACGAGAAAAGGAGGCCTTCCGGACGGGAAGAACGTAGGCAGAATTCATAGGAGTGTTCAGCAAGGACGTTACGGAGGATGGAGTTTTGTAGCCCACAATGGCAGTTGTGCTCGACTAAAGATAAAGAAGGCCATGTACGCAAACACAATCAGAAAAAGACCGGTCTCCTTGCAGTTGAGCAGGTGGCTTAACGTACCTTGTCGTATCTGAAGTGGTTTATTGGACCAAATTTTGAAAAGAGGGCAAATATTGTTGGCTGAGGATTACAATTTTGGTATCATCAAGAATAGGCATACCTTTGTGTAGAATGGCGACACATTTACCACCTTTACCTTGAGCGGTGAAAGTTCTCTCACGTATAGAAAATGTTCAGTTCCCTTTTCGGGCGCCAGTCTGATCGCTGAAATGCAATTAAATTTTTGGCAAAAATTCATGACAATGAAATAAGAAAGATTTTGGAAATAGATTATGGTTTGGTCTGAAAATCGATAAGTGCATACTTAAATAAATAAATGCTTACTGGTAGAGGGGCGCTCACCGATCGTTCTTACGGAACTCACTCGTTCTGTCGTGCCTTACGGGCTTTCTCCCGAGCCTAACCAGCTGCCGCACAGCGGCGCGTGGTATAGGCAGAATGTTATAATAATCAACAAAGACAAGGGTCGCGAGTTCGGTCCTCAGGTTTTACACACATCGGGGTTGGGTATGACTGGCCTACGACGGCCAATAAGCCTGAAATGGCCATTCCAGTCTTTTTCGGTAATAACATTCTGCCTATAAGTACTTAGGTGGGTCTCCCAGAAAGTCGTATCTGGATGAAGTGAAAAGCTTCATTTTTACATTAAAGAAATATAGGCAGAATGATATTACCGACAAAGACAAGGGAGACTGGAATGGCCATTTCTGGCTTATTAGCCGTCGTCAGCCAGCCATACCCAAGCCCGAAGTGTGGAACACCCGAGCCTCGAACTCGCGACCTGTTGGTTTAGAAGTCAACGCCTTTACTCACCGGGCCACGAGCCCGTTGCCTTGTCGGTTTTCGATCGGGAATATACAATGTTAGGGGGCGCTCACCGAAATATCTAGACACTCTTTGTTGACTGCCTTATACTTCTAAAATAAAGGAGTCCATTTCTGGCATGTCCTGAGGTCATCGGCATAAATAAAAGGTATCAATGTTTGAGTTCGGTCGAAATATCGTTGATGTAAAGAAGGAAGAGTAGCGGACCCAGAACCGTGCCCTGAAATACCCCACTCGTGAGCGAGTGTGGTGTCGAGTAGCTATTACTAACAATGACTTTTTGATGACGCTTGGAGAGGTAGGTCACGGTGAAGCCGAGTAGAAGTGGCCGGATGCTGTGTGCTCCCTATATTACCAAAAGCCGTCTATGGAGTCCCTTGTCGAAGGTTTTGCTAACAGCAAAGCAGATTACTATTGACTGCTGTTCACTATGAAGGGAAGTGATTAAATTAAGAATGGCTAAGTGGCAAGTTTCGCGGGATTTTTCAGGTAAAACCCATGCTGATTAGAGCTCAGAAGCTGATTAGCTGGACAGAAGTCAAGAACTTTATTGGAAATCGGAGCATTTGGTGGGAATCAGCATACTATTGTCTGACGAGTGGGTGACTTGAGTGAATCGAAAAATGCCGTTAAAGTACGCATCTTACAAATAGAAATGCCCCAAAGGTGGGTCTATATTGGATGAAGAGTACTAGTAATAAAATAAAGTGGATTAGCAAACTGGGGGAAAAATTATACGAGCTGCCCTAATTGGTAAGTGAACGAAGGCCAATTATCGTATTGAGACAAAGAGGCTGCATTACGCACACGCCAGCCGGATGAGTTCTAAGGATTCTGTCCAACTGGACGGATAGGAGACTGCTCCTAGTCACTCCTTAGCTTAGGCCATAAAAGCTGCTCCAATACTCATCATCGCTGATGATGAAATAGAGTGAGTATTTTTAGTCAGGCGAATAGAATGCTGGTTCCAGCGACCGCGTTTCCTCCAACTACCTGAGCCAGATAATCTGCTCCAACTGAATTGGCTGAAAGCATCAAAGGCAGACGTGAAAATGCAAGAGGCACTTCATCCGGTTTCTCAGCTCGACAGGGTCGGCCCCTTTAGCAACCATGCAGGTCAATGAGGCCCCGATGACCAAGTATAACTATGGCAGAAACTTACCAAACACCGAGCTCCTTGAGTCCACAGCGGAAGTCAAAAAACAGCAAAACACATTGTGGGGACTGCCTTCAAGCGTAAATCTGTCAATGCTGTAAGTGCTGCTCAATAGCTGAAGTTAAATAACTGCATGATTTGACCCAGATTTTGAAGACAGAAACCGTTGCCGCAGACTATATGGACACTGCAGTTGATCTGATCTTTAAAAAAATACACAGACACCTGTGAGAATCACTGTGGCGAAAGTCATCTTGACGTTTCCGCAAAACCCTTGGCAATTATCCCTCTCCATCACCTCCCCTCCTGTCGTGACGTTTAGACAAGAACGAATCGTTTCGGGTTTCGACCGGAGTGAGTGTTGATTAGCACTTTTCCCTTCATCAAACCCCACAATACCGTCCCTGCTGCTAGCAGTGTACCAGTCCGTTTCGTGGATTTTGCTCCAAAACTTGAATCGGTACACCGGGTTCTTGCTAGTCGACGTCATCGCATCCAGTACTTCGCATTATTCAAACCTACTCTCGCAGATCAAGGACAAAAGTCTGCATAAATAACGTTGGAAGTTCCCACGCCAGCTATCGATTAATAAATATCTCTATCGCGCTGTTTGGTAAGTAATGCTGATGCATACACGAAGACGACGGTGATCTTCGCAAAGTGACCCATAGTCGCCCATAGGCCATCCATTCACTGACTGATCCACAGGCAGGTAGTGCACAGTTCGCTTGCTGCGAGAGGGCAATCGCCACACCGTGTCTACCAGAGGATTCGCGTGGACTGCTGATTACAGGGTGAAGTGTGGGTCGACTCCTGAGATCTTCATTTCCCGAGCACCAGAGTCGGAAATCCGGACTTCGGACAGACAACAGACATCCACATTGTATTAATGAAGACTGTGCGTCGTCAGACTTTGCGTACCTGGGTCTAGAAACGTTTGAACATTTCCGCATCTAACATCCAAGGTCTGTTCCAGATTGAATAGTCTAGATCGCACACTATTCGCTCATAAGACTGGGTCAGGGTTGCGGAGCGCGACCGCTCGCGATGGCGTCAGAGCATGGATCGTAATACTGTATTCAAACATATTTTCACGAGGTTTGTTGGGAATTATGAGTACAGACGGACCCCAAACAACAGCTCGGATTGTTTTGTCGAGGTTGTCCCATCTAACTATTCGGTTTAAAAACTAACCACAAGGCAACGGTGGCAAGCAAACTTATTTAATGGCGGTTCACGGTCGCTATGTTGCAGTGCGGTCATCGGGTTTTGCAACATTTTATAACGCTGTTGGTTTGCCAGACCCCAGTCCTTTGCACCCTGGTAGCACTGTCGATATCGGTCGGCAACAGCTTATCCATCTAGCCAGAGAGACTGCTTACTCAGCAACTAACCTTCCATGAGGGCCGTTTTACTATCCGCCACCTGTGGACACGCCGGGCGGCCGGCAACTAGGGCAACGGGTTACCCGTCTTCCCGAGGTACTCACGATAAGAACAGTATGCTCGGGAAACTTACTTGATCACATACAGCAAAGGGACAATTGGCCTTCGACTCCGTAAATTACCGAATGTTCCTTGTCTTTCAGTAGGTTTTAAAGCACGAGGATAATGGCTAAAAGTATTTCAAAAATTTCAGATGTGACAACGCTCTCCTATTAAATTGTATGCCAGTAGATATCACAAGTTGTGCGGAATCCCGCAATTCGATATACACCTCAACAATAGTGATACTGACGATGGCTGTAGAAAACTTTATAGGGTGGAAAGCGACAAACGCGGAAAAAATAATAATGCGTGAAACTGGCCGAGCAGAATTCGAATTCTGCTTTAAGATCTTAAGGCGTGCCAATACATGGATTGCGGCAATTGCACCAGGGAATAGGCACAATTTGTCCATGTAATACAGCTGATTGCTAATAGGACCGACAACAAAAGACTGCAGTGAGAGGAACTACAAACAAACTCTAAAGTCCTATAGCTATATAGCTATAGGACTTTAGATATATAGATATATATCTGATGGATATAGGCAAAAATGCTGACCCCAGGTGTTAATATGGAAGAGGAGGATGAGGCGATCTCTGGGGAAGAAGGTTTATTCATCTGACGTTTCGTGTTCATACTCGAGCACATCTTCGGAGATAGGCTGAGCGAGAAATACAGGGTTTAAATAGGCCATCTGCACTCTCATCCGATAGGTTCGTCCCGTTCGCTTCTCGTTGCCCCCCCTCTCGCGCGTAGATGGTGCCTCACGGCCTCGTATGGCGCTGGCGCCTAAGAACGCGCATGCATGAGCACACTTTAGCCGTAAGGCGAAAGGACGTACTATCGCATGTCGCCATGCACTGCCTGGAAAACAATCACAAGTTCGACTTTGACGGCGCCCAGGTGCTCGGCCGAGCCGAAAGCAAACTGGCGAGGGAAGTGATTGAGGCCTGGAAATCAGACACGAACTCTATCAACCGAAGTGTCGATTTGCCAGCGCCATACGAGGCCGTGAGGCACCATCTACGCGCGAGAGGGGGGGCAACGAGAAGCGAACGGGACGAACCTATCGGATGAGAGTGCAGATGGCCTATTTAAACCCTGTATTTCTCGCTCAGCCTATCTCCGAAGATGTGCTCGAGTATGAACACGAAACGTCAGATGAATAAACCTTCTTCCCCAGAGATCGCCTCATCCTCCTCTTCCAGATATATATCTATAGGATATAGGTAGTGCAAGACTTCGCTCCACGTAATTGACGATGAAAAATAGGACAAAACAAACGATATAAAACTTACAAACCCACCGGTAAAACCATTAATCACGAGTGGAAATGCAGACATTACGCAAAATACGAGGAAAGGCAACCTAAATGCGTCAGCCCATGTGAAAGCCTATGATTGGCTAGTAATGTCAACACCTGACACCACGCTCCTTTCCATACAGTCAAAAACCAACGTACTAAGAGTCGGAAAATCAAACATTTAGAGAAACACAACGATGTAATATTCGAGAAATAAAAGGGAATTCTGTCGTACAAATGAAAGCCTATTTATTAGAAAGGACACTGCTGCCATATCTAGCTTATGACTGTCAATACCTGTCACTAGCCGTCCATTCCTCAATTCAAATAGTTCACAGAGGGGGACATGCCATGACTGGTATTCTTGGCTAACTGCCGCAAACAACATGTTTTCTCGCAATTCATGGATAATTCTCAGAAGCTGTGCAGTAGTATGGCACAGTTTAGTTTATTTAAGCGAAATTCATTTGTGTTCACTTGAACTCCCTAATGGATACTATCAACAGAAATACACCACAAAATTCGGAAAGGAGAGCACCAAACACTTACTGTGAAAACGTCGGAATTGTACAACCTGATGAAATATTTCAAATTATAAAAACACCAACAGATGTGTACATGCATAAGTTGGTGTGCCGTGAGTGACATGTCAGCTGTCGATTCTGACGACATGTCCTGCGTGCTTCTCAGCTGGGTGTGTTTAAGGACAGTGATTGCCTTAAATGGAACGTAACCAGTGCAACATCTTCTGCGCTCTCTATCCCTTAGCCTACCTTAGGCCGATTTCAGGACTGTCCTGTGTTCTAGGAACACAAAGCCCAGGCGGTTATGAAATATACCAATACTATTTTATTATAAGAATAACAATAAAATTAATAGTATTATTCTTAGGAGTCCGCGGGGAATTATCGAAAGAATATTAATGCAGAGTCAACTGGCGAAAAGATAAACTATGAGCACTGTAATGGTCTGCGCGCGTAGCCAGAATCAAAGGGGAATTTCGAAAATGTGTCATGCAAAGTTAGCGAAGTGTTCACGCCCGCGGGCAATTTGAGTATTCGCAAACGACACTTTTTCTGATAATGTGCAACGCTTCAAAATTGGAAGATACTAGAAAAAATAATAAGGGATGAGAAGAAGGGTGAAAACCCAATAATGGGAAATTCGCCTTCAGAAAGTGTTTAAATGAAAAAACATTAATAACAAAGTTATAGAGGGGCAGGGAAGGTTCCTCGTAAGATAAGAGTGTAATCCGGGGGATGTTATGTGGTGGCAGACACAGGACGGAACTGAGAATGCGGATAAGAGCTCAGAAACCCAGGTGCAGGAACGGAATCCTGGTGTGTCCGCGGTAAGCGAAGCAGGGGTGACCAGATAGTGCATGTGAACATGACACCTCAATTCCCAAAATACACCTGCATGTCATAGGAATAAGCCAAACCACTAATATTTTAAACTTGTCTGCACCCAGCGACAACCCCACAAATTATTTAGGCTTGCAAACCTCGTCAACTGAAGCCCCCCCCCCCTGGATGCATTTACCTCCCAATCAACCCACATCTGCATACACAAGCTCAACCCATGCAGTCAAATCCCATACGCATCATCATATATTCCAACAACTACATAGTCTCCTCCAGCTAGCCCATCACTAAATCAAACTATATTTGAAAATCATTTTTTCCACCAGAGCCTACCTCTTCCATACCAAGAACCTAAGTGCAGTTCTTATATATGCGAGATGAACAGTCCACAAAATATCCCAACTTAGAAAATTCGTTAAATATATAACCCCGATGAACTTTTTACTACTGAAAGATAAGCGAATGAATCAATAACAAATGCTTTTCTTTATGCGCCAAATGATAACATCTATAAACAGGACCGTATTAGCGGACGAGGCGGAGGTTGTCTGACTTATTAATAAATATTTTCAAGGGAGGAAGAGGAGTCGAGCATCGGAACATTTGGTTTATTGTCCCGAGCTTTCAGACTCGCGCAAGGACTTCACCATCAGAGGTAGCGGAAGTAAAAGAACAGGCGATAGTATTAGGGAATTTAGGACAATCGTCGACCGACGGCGCAAGACTAGAAGTGAGTGCGCAGGGCTCTATACGTGGCGCCAGATCGATAAATCGATTGACTGGGTTCACATCCGAGGCTCGGGCCCCAATCAATTCTCTCCTTGTTTTGTTTCCGCCGTGAACGACTATTTTGGTGGCTGTGAATTTAAGCTCGTGACCCATTTTGTAGGTGTGGGCGGCCACTTGTGATAATCCATCGCCTCATCGAACAGTCAGCTTAGGTTCGTGTATGCGCGCTCCGAGCATGAGTCCAGTCTGGCCTGTGTAGTTACAAGGAGAGCTTCGACGCGGGATGTGATACACTATTCCAGATTGCTCTTCAGGCTTTATCCGGTCTTTAATTCTCATGACCCTACTGCCCATGGTAGCTTTGGAGCAGTGTACAGTTCAAACACCTAGCTCCGCAGCAATTCGCTCGATTGTTTCTAAAACGCCCTTGATGTATGGCAGAGAAGGCCATTATCGAGTTAACATTATGAGTTTGATTGGATTAACTTTAAAGATAAAAAATCCGTCGCTCCTGAAAGGAGAGGACTGCGGACAGGACCGGCCTTCATTTGGTAGTATATAACGGATTCTGAACGGACAGTGTCAGGGCAGAAAAAATTTCACTCACGAAAGGATAATTGTGGGGGTTAGACAGGATTGGCCTGCATGTGGTATTGTATAAGGGATTCAAAACGGACATCGTCAGGGCAGAATTCATACACCTGATAAGGCTATTCGCGTCAAAGTGACGAGAGGAGAGGAACGTAGACCCGATCGGTCACAATCCGCTTCGAGTCCAGCTGAAGAGGAGGCAAGGGAGGTACGACCAAACTATTAGCAGATGGCGAATACAGAGAGTTCCACCGTGAGCGTCGACAGACCGCTTGGGGTCGAAATGAGGGGATGAATTTAAGGACTGCGAGGGGGAGAAGTAATAACAGTGGATATAGTAGCCGATTAAGAATAAGGGGTAGTGAAAGTATAAGTGGGGGTTTCCGCTTGATCTCCAACTAAATCTCAGGATGACAGTTTTAAAGCTCAAGAAACTGATTTTGCGGGGATGAACCGGCCAACAGTGACTTTATACTTTCCGGTATAAGGTGCTTACGCAAATTTTGATTTGAATGTCGATAATCTAGTTGACGACCTAGGTTCTGTCGGAAGATCATTCAAAAGGAAGGCATATTTAAATGCAAAAAGGGGGAGCATGAGGGAAGTGCTTCCGAGTGAAATCCCCCTGAACATCTTCAATTTTATTGCGGTTACAGGCATTCATTAAACCGAGCGGAGGACAGCAGTACTCGCGGACAGGAAGAACAAACGTTTGAAAAAGACTTAGCTTCATTTTCGGAGGGAAAAAAATTATGCGATATGAATCCACATACCTATGCAGTTTTTGCAGAGATTCTATCTGCATGAGGTGATAAAGCAAGTTTATTTGCATAGTTTAAGCCTTACCCCTTTATGGCGAAGCATTCTGAGAGTGGCTTATTCTGAAAAAATTATGGGATCAGGTAGTTTGGCAGGACCAAGAGAGATGAAACTACACTTTGCTGATGAAAAATCAATATACCAAGCTGAATTCCATCTGCTTGAGCGTAGTAAATCGGCAACACAAACAGTTGCGGTGTCCTTGGAATGTGAGTAAACACACTTGAGGTCATCGGCATAAGTAAGCGTTTGCGTATTTGTGAGTTCAGTAGAAATATTATTGATGTAAAGAAGGAAGTGTAGCGAACCCAGAACCGTGCCTTGAAGTTCGCCATTCGCGATCTACTGAGGCGTCGAGAAGCTATAACCGACCATGACTTCCTGATATCGGTTGGATTGATAGGATTTGATGAAGTCGAGTAGAGGAGGCCGGATGTCAAATGCTCCCAATTTTACTAAAAGACGGCTATGGGGCACCTTGTCGAAGGCTTAACTAAGATCAAAGTACATAACTACCACTGATGGCTGTTCATCACGAAGAGCAGTGAGCAGATTAAGTAGTGCCAAGTGGCAAGTTTCGCGGGATCTTTCAGATAAAAATCCATGTTGCTAACCTTGGGTGAAGTGAAGAATTACATTTAACGTTCTTTTTTCAATAACTTTTGCTAGAGACAGTATTTTGTGCATGCCCCGATAGTTATTAACATCGGATTGAAATCCAGACGAGGAGAGGAAAATGATAATTGAGGTTTTCCATGCTTTCGGGAAGTATCCGGTCGAAATATAGACAGAGAGTAAATGACTAAGCAATATGAAAAGTTCGGATGCCTGTTTAGTAGTCGAATTTGGAATCTCGTCCGTTCCAGAGCACTGCGGGTTTTTCAAACAACTTAGATGTTTCCTAGTTTGATTTGAGGAGAAACCGATTTTGCTCGCAGTCCTATCTGAACGCGAGCGAAAGAAAGGGACTGGTTTGTACTCAGTAGTAAGTTGTTTTGCGGAGAAAATACTCAACAACTCCGCCTTGTCAGTGCCGTCGCTGAGGAAAATTTTGTTATCGTTTAGCAGGGGTTGAAGTTCGTGACCACGCTTAGAGGTGGACCGATGAAGAAAGATGTTAGTGACGGATTTGCCGCTCACTTGGCCCATCCCTACGACCATTTCAAAACTCTCTGTGATTCTAGGATGAATGGATAAAGAACTAATAGATAGGACACGCTGTTACCGTTTCAAATCTTTTAATCTACTACAAAGAAAATAAAGAACGAGGGAATCCGCGGAATTAGACTTGAGATATCTACGAGGCAAAAACCCCAAGACGTCTTTGGAAACATTGAAAATGACGTCACAAAAGATGGTTGCATTACTACAAGAAAGAAAGCTACACCGATCCAAAAATCCAATACAGTTATTAATTAAGTCGTTATCCACGCAATCGTAATTCACGTAAGTTCGAACTGTGCTAACCTTCTTTGAAATGGCACGCGGTAAGCGACAATGAATTATCATGTTATCATTATCTAAAAGCTCCTTTTTGAGAGCAACAAAAGGAGGGGCAATGTCATTGGTAAAGATAACACCTACAATCTGATTATGTCTTGTTGGAGAGCGCACCAGTTGGGACCAGATAGAAAAGTTGACAATATCTTGAATGGTTTGGAATCTTGGTGGACAGATATTGAAAGCCCAGTCTAGTTTAGGAAGGCCAAAATCTCCAGTGATTATTTTAACATCGAAAGCAGCTTCCAGAATTAATTTAAAAATTTCACAGTTTGGTGAAGCATCACTGGCTAAATAGTTTGGGGATTGTATATACAGCCAATAATTGCTTTTTGCGGCGAGAAAGTAACAGAAGCAAAGCAGCAGTTTCCCATGAATGAGGAGACATCCAGGCAATAGGGAAAGTGCTTCAGGTAGGATCTAAGATAAGGAAGACAACCGCCCTCACGCCTAGTACGGTTTTGACGGTAGAAATCAAAGCCGCCTATAAAAAGGGCAGGATCGGGAATTAGAAAATGGGTCCAAGATTCTGTTAAACATAACATATCAGGCGTCGTTTCGAGAGCAATGGCTCTTATTCGGATCATCTTGTTTATAACAGACCTAGCACGCAGTAATATAATATCTAATGTTTTTCGAACAGCAAGGCTATTGTCGAGGGTATTTTAAAAAATTTAGAGGAAGATATGTAAGCTGTGAAATAATTTTATATAGGGAATAAGCAGCAGTTAGTCTAGAGTTATTTACTTAGAGGGAACAGCAAGAGAGGGTTGGATATGAGACCTAAAGGACGTGGGGATATAGTTTTCGAGCATTTGAATGCTAGGGGAGTCAGAACTCGGATAGGCTTCCCGGTAGTTAGCCTGCAGAGGAGGAGTAGGAGGAGGGAGGAGGAGGGGAAGAAGGGGAAGGGAGTCTAGAAGGAAGGTAGAGGCTAATGGGGGGTAGGTAGCTATCTAAAGTGGAGGGTGGAAAACCAGGTCTAGGTGGAAAGTCAAAGGAGTTAGGTTGACCTACTTGAGAGCAGTTTACCTTGGGTGGATGGGAGCCTGAACTAGGTTGGGGGATTAATGACTCGGGGCCATTCACGGAAGAACTATTTGCAGGATAGATAGCATGGCTTTGGTAAGTAGCCAGTATGCGGGATATTGAATTATTTGGCAGCACAATTGGAACTGCGGCGTTTTAGAGGAGATGAGCTGTAAAGGCTTAGGAGATCTAAGATGAGGCGGTATATCACTGAATGAAGTTATGCTACCTTTCTTTTGTGCCAGAATCGGGTTTCGTTCGTGGATCACGTCGTTCTGACGTCATGCCAAAGGGGACTGAAATGGAGAACTCGGAGGACGCTGTTGAAGTGCGCAAGCTGTCGGTCCAGCTGACGTGGACGGATTTTTGCGCGTCCTAGGTGGGAGATTAGGCGAATCAGGGACGACAACTTGGGCTGCTGCTAATTTGGAGGCAGGCAAAGGCGCTAAGTGGTTTGAGTGTGAGGGGTGTGTGGGAATAAGGGGGAGGATGAGGTCAAATTTCGCAGGAGTAACATCAGCTAAATCCTCACAGCCGCGTTGGTGAGCATTTGGCTGAGACGATGAAGGTTTACTTGGGAAAAGTGACCCAAATCTACGCTTCATCGCAGTATGATCATGATAAAGGAAACATTTTGCGATTTCAAGATATACAGAAATACGATCTCCTTAAGCAAACATTGAATCAACCTCGATTGGGAAAACAACCCAAGTTAAACGAACGGATTTTGCTACGAGAAGACAGGCGTTTGGCATCAACTATTTTGCAATGGAAGCCACATGAGTACAGAAAATCAACCGCAACGCTAATAAGCCGCGCAGATCGAGCATCACTTTCCAACAAAAGGTTGTAAGCCCTTTTTGTCTATCACCAGGTTCACTGGCGGTCAGGCGAGTGAGTGGATCGAGTAGTTTGCATTCTTGAGAAGGAAAATCGGAAATGTTCCCGCTGAACGGCTTCCCCAGAATAGGGAACATAGTGCCAAACTTAACTATAAAAGCATTGCATTTGCAGAGTGCAGGCAGATTAGGCTGCCTATCAGTAACGACAGTTGACAAATGGCCAGTAATATCTTCTGATCTCGATTAGTTATGCCATGCGTAGGTACAGAGGCCAAAATCTATCGCCGACCTATGACTTTTACTCTCAACTTACTCCGCCTCTGCTTAGTTGCAGCAATACTTTCACTACATAGGAGTTGGGAATAGCAGAACTGTTAAATTCATTCTTTTCCGACAATTTTTACTGTTGAGGATGACTCTCTTTCCTCAATTCCTCTGTCGTCTGAGGCTTTCATCACAACCATTAATTTTTATTCTACAAATACTCAGAAACTGATTTGCCAACTTAATTTCTCGCACTCGTTAGGAACTGACAACATCCTGAACTCATTTATAAGCAGCTAAGGGATGCTCCTCCTCTGTTGAGTAAATTGTTCTGACTTTCTCTGGAATGGTGTCCTTCCTGATTAATCATGATCTTCCATTAATATCCCAGTATTTAAATCTGGTTGTCCTTCTGATATTGAAAACTATCTGGGTGTCCATAAAACATTTTCCTCGCAAAAATCTTTGAAAATTTTGTTGCTATGAAAATCACTCACTTTCGTATAGCCAACTAGGTTAATAGCTTTTCCCAACACGCCTTTTACCCGGTGGCTTCTGTGAAACGTGTCTTATGTCATTTCCCAATCTGCTTTCTTTTCTCTGTACTGATCATCTTTTTGTAAATGTTATTTATTTTGAGCACAGTAAAGCTTTTGTTAAAGTACCGCATGGAAGATTATCGGTTAAATTAGGATCTCTGCGAATTCGCAGACCTCTTGCTGATAATTCAGTATAAATAGAGAGGTAAAACTCGATCGAATGTACCGTAGCGATGGCGTTCGTGGTCTCTGATCCCTATCGCCATTCTCACAAATGACAATTTCGTTAGCCAACAGAGAAGGCTATTTTTCAGTGCTTCTGTTTGTTCCAGTCCCAAATTCATAATAATAATAATAATAATAATAATTTTTATTAAATGCCAATTAACAGGCATTGTCAAAGGAAGCGTTAAACACAAATCCGACCAGCAGTGAAAAAAAACTCCTTAGGTAAAGGAATAAAAATAGAGTTGATGGTGGTTTTTATGGTTTGGAGGGTTCAGGAGAAAAAACTGCTGGCGGTATACATTCGACCGTCAAAAAGGGTGCGGGAGGGGTTGCACGGTATCGGAGATCATCGGACGTCAATTCCTTTCATGGAGTTGGGGATTGTCAAAGAAGAAACGCTGAGGAACAGCTGTCGCTGTTGGCCAAAGAAAGTGTCCATGGTTAGAACGGCCATCGTGTTCAGAGACCACAAACGTCATCGTTACGGTAGAGTCGATCAGTGGATTCAGAACCCAAAATTTGAGGAAGCTTTTCTGAATGTAAAAATCGAGTAATAGTTCACTTAAATAAAGGATAATTTTGCAGAGTTTTCACACTCATGGAAAGTTTATTCCAAAAAGCAATTGCATTTACAGAAAAGAATCGACAATATTTAACAGTACGTGCCAGAGGAACAAATAAAAAGACCTCATGGTGAAAGTTACGTCGGGGTGGAGAAGATATCTTAAAGGAGTGAGTATGTTAAATGTACGATTATATAAAAGCTGAAATAATAAAAATCGTACCTTTTGTAATCTATGGAACCAAAAAGGATCAAGGCCCGTAATCCGGCAACGTTCTTTGTAAGACAAATGTCGGTGTTCCGGGGTTAAAATTCTCTTAATAAAAGAATGTTGAACGGATTCTATTTTCTTCCGCTCAGTAGAACACATGAGGCTAAATAAAAATGAACTTTAGTCCAGGCCAGGTCTAACGTACATGTTGAAAAGGCGCATTCTAATGTCCCTAGTTTTAAAATTTCGGAGGATAAACCCGGTCGTTCTACGTGCTTTGGAGACTATCAAGGCACAGTGCTCCGAGAGATTGAGGCTCTTGGAGTATGATATGCCTAGAGCCTTTATAACTCACGGCACATTTACGGCGTAACAGTAAATGCTAAGTTGAAGTTGGCGGTTGTCACCAACCACCATGACTGAGCACTTATGCCAAGAAAGAGAAAGGCATCAAGTGCAGCGCCTTTGGGCAAAGGCCTGTAGGTCGCTCTTTAGGAGCTCAAGCACGATGCCGTGATCTGCCGATTTATATCGATAAGCAACTTTAAGATCATCGGCATACATGAAAGGCTTACCATTTTGAAAAAAATCGGGTACATCATTAACGAAAAGGCAAAATAAAAGCGGGCCGAGTACACTACCCTGAATGCCTCCACTCCTCACACGTGTGGGGTTGGAGATAGTATTGAAAATCTTAACTCGTTGTGTGCGAGTACCCAAATAAGAGGATATAAAATTCAAAAGTTTGCCACCTATTCCGAAAGAGGACAATTTCAAGAGGAGAAGAGCATGGTCAACACGGTCAAAAGCCATAGTGAAGTAGAAATATACTGTGTAAAGTGCAAAACCATTGTCCCTAGATTGGAGAACATAGTCAAAGAAAGAGAGTTGACAGGTGTCACAAGATCGAGCTTTGAGGAATCCATGCTGAGCAACACTCAGTAAGTTGTTCGCTGTTAAGTGACACATCATCTTATCCTTGATCAATGTCTCTAAGATCTTCGAAACTGCAGGGAGGGTGTTTATTGGCCGAAAGTCATCAAATGATGTAGATTTGCCGTGCTTAGGAATGGGCAAAATGTGTGATTCCTTCCACAAGGTAGGATAAGTTTCACTTTCAAGAGCAAGATTAAATATCATGCATAAGAGAGATGGGAAGATCGTGTTTGCATCGGCTTTTAAAATGCTTACTGGTACACCATCAGATCCTGGACTATGAGATTGGCGAAGACGCCGAATCGCAACAGTCACATCCCATGGAGTGAAAGTTATGGTTTCTAGGACTTTCCCAGTCAGTGCCTGGATGGTCGGAAGCGGAGTGGTCGAGTCTTCAATAAACGTTTTGGACAGGAAATCATTGAAGCTATCAGCGGTTAACTGGGCATCAACTATGGGATTTCCGAGAGCGTCTCGGAGGATGGGATTCTGCCTCTTTCCGTTGGTTTGTATTTTTTTTAGAAAAGTTTCGAGACAATTAATGAATGGTTTTCAGTAAAGTGGACGTCTTCGGCTAACTGTTTTTCTTCAGACAATCTCTTAGCTCGATCAAAAATATCACAAATCAAGGGCAGAACAGAAACATCGTTCTGAAGATGGAAACGACGATAAAGCCTGCGCAGTCTGCGACGAAAGGGTAAGGGTAGGAAAACCTCATTCCCAACATTAATAATTTTCTTACGGGGGACAAAACGAGAATTAAGCGGACCCAAAATTTCGTACAGTTTCGCAGTGCAAACATTTACATCCGAACTAAGGAAGAAATCAGTCCAGTCGTAGGAATTAAGGTGTGTTAATAATTCGGTTGAGCGAGTTGATCGGAAATCGCGGAAAAAGTTATACTTAGGGGAAGACGTTTTGTCAGCCTCGAATTCCAATGTTGAAACAACTATGTCATGGTCCGAGCCCCCCAGTGGACCTAGGGATGACACTGGCGATGGCACGCAGCCTCTACAGAAAATTAGGTCAAGTATGCCTGATCCTCGGGTGGGAAAATCAACAACCTGATTCCACATCCCGACATCCACAGCCTCAAGAAAATCATCGAACCTTCTGGGGCCTGAAGGCGGAGACCAGCGGACTTCAGGGAGATTAAAATCGACCGCAAACAATTTATACTTAAAGTTTGAGTCGGCCGCAGCATGAAATGCCTGTGAGAGTAAGCGATCAAAATTGTCATTGGCGTTGGGAGGGCGATAGACGCAGCCAACGAGTAAGGAGAACTTATTTTTTAGTGCAACCTGGAGCCAGCAGCTGCCTTCTACCGCTGAAAAGTGCGGGAGGTCCAACGGCAAAAATGTAAGTGTTTGCTTAACGTAGACGCACCTGCCCCCGCAACAACTAACTTGGCGATCATTTCGGATGCAATAATAGCCTAGAAGCAAGAGTTCGGTGTGAGCTACTGAGGCTGATGCCCACGTCTCAGTTACTTAAACAATATCTGAACAATGGACGAACATCAGAGACTGAAGCAAAGGCATCTTATTAAGCAAGGATCTGGCATTTAAAACAAAGAGTTTAAAGGGAAAGGCTGTATGTTTCTGAGGGAGGCGGGCTACATCGTCCAGTACTGGGCTGCCCACGAAGCAAACGGTCCGGATGCAACCATCCGGTCCTGCAAAAAATTTTGTGGCATTGAAAAATTCTGACGTGGATAAAAACGGGTAGGACTTGGGGGAGGGAATGACGAGCAGGTAAACTGGTAACCATTGATAACTAACTCATTTTCGGCTGGAAATCCGCGGACCAGATACAGCAACATATTCCCGCCGGAACGAAACTTGGGATCAGATGAGTTAACTGATCCAGTATAGATATTAGCATGAGGAATACATTGGTAAAACGGCCGTGGCGGATAAACGTTAGGTGGTGGGGGACGCACTGCTTCCGTTGGAGCAAGAGTTCCATTAAACGGCGAGAAAATCGGCATATTCGGCCTAACTGCCTCGATTTATGTTAACGTTCTTGATTTATGTTAATGACTGTATCAGCGAAGTGAATCGCGAGGCTCTCATGTTCGCGGATGACATAAAAATATGGAGTGAAGTCAAGTGTGATGATGACGCAGAGAAGTTGCAGTCGAACATCAACAAACTGTGTGCTTGGTCGAACAGATGGCTTTTGAAGTTTAACGTGTCCAAATGCGTGGTTTTGCACCTGAACACCGGCCGCAATGCCTCTCCCAAACACCAGTACTATATTGACGGGACGAGGTTAGAAACTGTGGAAAGACACAGAAATCTGGGTGTATGGACGACCACAAATCTATCGCCATCAGAACACTGTAGAAAGATGGTCCAGAAGGCAACTAGTACTCTACACTGGATCAGACGTGCATTTAAAATATTTCCTCCCGAACTTTTCGAAAGACTCTTTGGTGTCTTTGTAAGACCTCATCTAGAGTATGGGATGCCAGCAGCTTCACCATGGATGAGGAAGGATATCAACTTACTCGAACATGTGCAACGCAGAGCGACAAAGATGGTCGACGGTCAAAAGCATCTGTTTTATAAGGAGAGACTGAATGTGCTTGGCCTATTCCCTCTCTCTTATAGACAAATAAACTGCAGTCTACTCTGGATGTTCCGGATTGTTCGCGACCAGGGTTGCTCATTAAGAGCAGAGGGCTTCTTTGAGTTCGCCCGTACAAACCAACTACGCGGCCGGGAATGAACGCACGCGTTTAGACCGACGAAAAGTTTCATTCAGCCAGCGGGTTGTCAGGCCGTGGAAATCGCTTCCAAGCGAGATGGTGACGGCTGACACAGTTTGTGTGTTTAAAAGAAAACTTGCTCGTCTAGTTTTCGACAGAAATCGACTTGTACAGCATGACTATGCACAGCCAGCTTTGTAAAATCTGTCATATACATTCTTCCGCACTAATTTACAGTGACCCTAGGCACTACCTTATGTTTACGATTGAACTGTGACCCAATCACATTTTAAATTCCTGCAATTTTATTTTATTTTTGAGTATGAATCTGCGAAAGCACTGTACATAAATAGGGTCATATAGGGCTCTGCCTGTAACCCTCCAATATATACATATACATATACATACATAGATCCTTTTTTCACTATTTTCTTTATTATTTGGCAACAAATGCTCTTGAGACTCAATGGGCTGAAGCTATTTAGCGAGGTTTTTTCTCCCCCTTTATATATGGGGCTGATGTTGGCTAGCTTCCAGTCAAAAAGCAGAGCCCTTGCCTCCATTGAACTTTCGAGGGTCTTGGAGGTCGGTGGGACTAATTGGTCTGCGAGTTCATAGACAACATTTGCGGATTTAACATCCGGACTCGGCGACGTAATGGGCTGCCGCCGTCTCAGATTTTTCCGTACTGCGTACGTTGTGAAATTCACTGTTGGGGTGAACAATGGTCACTATCGTCGATGCAGGCCGGCTTTACGCATTCAGTGCTGACTGTGTCGGTTTTTCCGTTGCGGTCGATGACAACATCTTTGTCAGATCGACGAAGGACTTGATACGGCCCGCTATAGGGCGGTTGGAGTGATCGTCGGACAGCGTCATGCCGAACCAAGGCGAAAGCGCATTTATCCAGGTCGGGAGGGATGAAGGAATTGGTCGGTGACTCTCGAGGGGGCGGTGCAAGGAGATTGCGCGTGACACTACGCAGCTGCTCCACATAACTTCAAGGTTCAAAAAACGTTGGCGTGTTTGAAGGAGATATTAATTCACCGGACACTCCTCGGGAGGTTCCGTAGAAAAGGCCAGCTGCAGTGCAACCGATGTGGGCGTTGAGAGTGGAACAGAGGGACAAAATCTCCTTAGGCAGATGATCGGACCATCGAGAAGGATCGGGCTGGGCCATAAGGACAGTCGTGAGCTGTCAACGAAAGCGTTCGACGAGACCATTTGCTTGAGGGTGGTATGCTGTTATTCGGATTCGGTTGGTACCGTGAAGGAAAGTGAGCTCGCGAAGCAACGTGGACTCGAATTGGGATCCGTGGTCAGTGGTGACAGTCGCAGGAACTCCAAAATTATACACCCAATGAGTACGGGAAGCTTTTGCTACAGTATCGGCCCTGATACCCGGAATGGGCGTTTTGGCGCGCTGACATGGTAGACAAGATTGGGTCCAACGCTATATATCACGGTTGATGTTGGGCCAGACGAGTCGGTCATTGATTAGGTTCACTGTCGTCCGGACTCCGGGGTGGAATATACCGTCAGGCCAGGGTACTACAAGGTCAAGGCGCGCAGCTCAATTTCAAAGATAAGTGAAGCTCTGCATTTATCTGGATATTCTTAAGTAATTATTGCCTGTTTTTTACTTGAGTCCGTTTTAAAAGTCGCCTTTCTATATAAGGTAAAAATTTTTCCCCGTTTTTTGACAGTCTGGCAAAATAGTCGTATTTTGTAAAAAATCCATTGTAGTGAATCCTTTCCCTACTACCGCTTTCTAGTTTTCGTAGTAAAAAAAACAGTAATACTTGCTACTCAGTGCGCGTTTCCGTTTTGATCATTCTTCTGTAACGAAAAACTTTTTTTGTCTGAAATGCCCCGCAGAGCACGTGCTAAAAGGCGAAAGCTTGCGGCCTCCCCACCGTCTCTGGGTGCTAAAATCGTGACTGAAGACATGGCAGACGCCAGCGTATGTTCTTCGCCGTCTGCAGATCTGATTAACTCACAAATCCCT
>CACRXP010001331.1:65168-93945 GCA_902702965.1 Spirometra erinaceieuropaei
TCGCACAATATTTTGTTCTGTTCCAGGTATTTCATCAAGTGTCTTTTTATAATGCGTTCCATTATTTTACACGCGATGCAAGTAAGCCTGACAGGAAGATTATTTCCGCAGTCAAGTCTCGAGCCTCCTTTATGGATCGGAGTAATGAGTGCGCACTTCCATTCTTCCGGTAGCTCGCCGTCTTTAAATTAATTTTGAAATATTGCGGATAAGGGTTTGCACAGTTCATTAGCAAGTTCACGAAGTGCTAGGGCGGGGATTCTATCTGGGCCAGGCGATTTGGCAGGTTTCAGCCGGAGTAGCTCGGCCCTAACTATGGTAGATGAAAAGAGTGGTTCCTCGGTTAAGGAGTGTAGGGGGGGATAGGATGTGGAAGGATACTGGGAGGAGAGGTTGTTTGGCGAATGGATGGATGGGCAAACATAGAACTAGGTTCTCGGGTGAAGACGGACTGAAAGAATTCGGAAAGGAGGTACACTTTAACCTGGTCATCAATCTCCACTTTCCCATTTGCAGACCTAAGGGCAGGGATTAGCTCCTGAGTCCTTTTAGTAATTCGTACACAACGATATAGAATTTTCGGATGCTCCAACAAATTTCGGAGTATGTTTAGTTCAAACTTCTTTCGCAGCTTTGAGGCCTCACTTTTACAGACGTTTCGTTGCCGCTTTTATTCCTGTAAGTGTTCTTCGGAACCAATTAGTCTGTAACGCCTCCACAGACCATTCCTTTTCCTGAAAGAGGCCTTCAAGTCCAGGTTTATCCATTTTGGGCGGTTTGTGATTGCCTTTCTTCTGAGAGGACAATTGGAATAAACAATATCTTTTAGTAGGTAACCGAAAGTATTCCAGTTGACGTTTGCTCGACCATGCAGTTCAGTCTCCCATGATATAGCTGCCGCTTCCCTCCTCATGAGAGAATAGTCCCCTTCCAAATGTCTCTCTCCCACCTCTCTGGTTGGACTGGTTTGAACCCGAGAGTACGTTAGTCCCTTGAGAATTTGGGTTGATGAGTGACTTATGGTCGACCCGAAAGTACGTTAGGTCCTTGAGAATTTGGGTTGATGAGTGACTTATGGTCTTGGGACATCACGCTGTGGGTCGCCGGAAGATTGTTGTGGACGAAAAGCTTGCAGAATTCCAGTGTTCCGAAATTCGGAGTCACCAATTTGTGACGGTCATTGATGTGAGATCAACTTAAACCACGCACAATAAGTTTGTTTCGTCTAATGTCAGCAGTCAAAGAGCTGTGAGGAACAGTTTATTCTGCCGTAAGTTGGCTGCTTGCCTGCGACAGAGATAAGTGTACGTCCACGGAGAGTGTCAGTCGCGGTGTGTAGTTTACGCGGGGGTGAAGTCTGTGTCAGTAGGTGGGGTGACTGGCTGAGTGCTGGTCATGTGGTTGGATGGATTAGGGAAGGATGGGGGAAACGCATAATCACAGGGGTTCACGGGTTTCAAGCCAGGTCGTCCGACGCGGGTGAGGTGATAATAGTTTGTGAGGGCAGCCGGGAGTCACTGCAGCAGGACAGGAGGGGCCCCAGTTCTAGCCAGCGGAGGTAGTCGTGTGTCAACGGCCCGTCAACGATTGTCGCGGCCATCGACCGAAAAAGCGGAGCCGGAGAAAAGGGGAACTTCAGCGGCTGCTACAAGCCTACTATTTACTTTTTTGAGTGATGGAATAGGGATGATTCCCTTTGTTTGCTGCCCCATAACTAGCCATGTCACTTCAAAGTTCTAATGAAACACTTGCGTACTAAACGGAAATACGATGCGCCACAGGTATTTTAAGAAAGGTTGTCTACTACTCCGGAATAAACAAACTTGTGTACCTGTTCCAGAGTTATTACCTTAGTCGTCTCTGAGCCGGACTCCAACAATTCGAATCTTGTGTGCAACTGTCGCTCACGAGAAATCGGGTGCCGGTACCCGGTTTTCTAACAAATCAACCAAAGCTTTACATGGAATCTATCTACGAGGAAATAAAGTCAGGAGACGATGGGTGCCTTCGTCGTTTGCTGGAATCCTGGGAAGTGAAAACCAGAACTTTTTATGGGAACCTCTGCGACCAACTGAGTTCGTCAGAAAATTTCAACAGCTTTAAAAAGCTTTACGAACAGTCATTAGCTCCAGAAGCACCCAACGGCGATCTTAATCCACGTCAGTCCCCCCTCTGTTGGTTTGTCATAGAAAAATTTTCCTGACCTTATTTATGTTTATCTTCGCCTTTCCTTAGTCCCACAAGTAGTTTTGGTTTAAATCCGCGTATTTTTGGGTTGCATACTGTTTTTTTTCCGATTGTGCACCTTGTTTTAAGAGTTAATTCCCACGGTTCCACTCGCCCTTATAGTATATGCATGGACTAATACTTCCACTGAGTACATTAATTGCCCGACTGAACCTTACTCATCCAGAGAAGGGTTTTTCACACAATTCTCACGACGGGGCTGTCGAGCTTAATGGAGTAAAGTAGCTGTCGGTGGAGCTCGGTTTCGTGCGGGACGCGGGCTGTGAGAGGAACTACTTATGAGCGATAGTACTGAGTGTGTTAGAATTTATGTAAGGACCCTTAATAATTACAGACTAGTTGAAGACACCTGCGCTAACTATGGCTTACAATCTCCCTCAGCAGCTCTACTTAGAGAACCCTGTTCAGTTTGATTGAAGTTTCCCTCTAATCTATCGAACTTGTGCATTAGACGTAGGCTTTTCGTGTCCTCTCGTTCACATTCTTCGCTTGTAATTGAAAGTTTTGTTAGCGTTATTGTTTTGACTACCATGGAAATGTTTCTGTGGTCAATCCTGGAACTCAAACAACGTAACATACTAATAAGATAAGGTCGACCGGATCCCACTCTGACCACTGAGGATGCAACATCGAATAGTATAATTTACCCCAAGAATGACCTGTTGATTTTCTCAGTAGTCTATTTCGTCTGTTTTAAAGTGTTTCAAATTTTTGTAAATTAAGCCTTATCGGTAATATTAGGTAGGTTAACCAATTTATCCCCAGACCTCTTTTCGGAAAAAAGTACTTAGACTGAAACGTTAACTTCAGGTAATCTAGCCGCTGACTATCTGGTGCGTCCACAGATGGCGGATATCGGAAAAAGTTCCCACTGAAGACTATGTATGAAGTAGAAAAACCGCTGGGTCTGTCAAAGAATCAGTCACATATCAGCAGCAGCACTGCCAACAGAATCGGACGATTGAGTTTTGACAATCGACAATCTGTTAAATGCTACAGACTAACGACAGCACCGGGACATGACGAGCCCGAGCGGTTATTAACTAGATTCGCCCGATGATCAATGCCCTGAGGCCTGAGCGTCCGAACAGAGGTAGACCTGACGTTAAGGAGGCTCGACTTGTACCAAACCGCTTAATCTGCATCATATTCAAGTCTTTTTTGTCACGAATATCGATCCTTGCTGCAGGTTCCGTCGAAACCTACGTATATACGACTCACAGTTGGCGATGAGTAAGCGAAAACCACCTGCGCGCTAAAAAAACAGTTTCGCCGACGACTGTGTTTATGGGTCTTCGTATTGGTGTTGGCAACATTGTAATTCTTACGTCCTACGCCCCAGCGCGGAATGTTGACTCTATGCGGAAACAGGCTTTTATTGACGATTTTCAGACTGCTACCAGGCGCGCTCTCATATATGAAGTTGTCGCCACTGTGGAGGGCGAATTTCGTCCGGTCTCTGTATACCACAGGCTCGGCCCCTTTAGCAGCCATGCAGGTCATTGAGGTCCTGGTGACCAAGTATAACTGTGGCAGAAGGTTACCAAATACCGAGTTCCTTTAGTTCACAGGGGAAGTCAAAAAACAGCAGAACACATTGTGGGTATTGCCTTCCAGCGTAAAGCTGTAAGTACTGCTCAATAGCAGAAGTTAAATGACTGCATGATTTGACCCAGACAGGGACCGTTGCCACAGACTAGATGGACGCTGCAGTCGATCTGATCTTTAAAAACGATCGCATACACCTGTGAGAATCATTGTGGCGCAGGTAACCCTGACTTTGTCGCAAAACCCACAGTAATCATCCCTCTTCGCTATCCTTTCCCCTTTCGTGACGTTTGGGCAGAAATGGACCGTTATGGCCTTCGACCGAAGCGAGAATGTGTTGATCAGCATCAAACCCTGCAATGCTGTCCCTACTGCCAGCAGCGTACTAGTTCGCTTAGTAGATTTTGCTTGCAAACTTGACTCGGTACACTGAATTCTTTTTAGCTGAGCATACTCTTTGACGTCATCACATCTAGCACTTAGCTTTATTCAAACCCTACTCTCGCATATTAATCATAAAAATCTGTCTAAATAGTGAGGAGAGTAATTCCACCGATGTCCCATTCAGCGTCCACCAGAGCTGCCGTCTCCCACCAACTCAGTCGCCCACACACTATATCGGTTTTTCAGCACGCGTTAGCCGACCGTACGGGTGTTCCAGTAGACACTGGCTCGTGTATTACGGGTCTTTACCACTCTGAGGACGCTGTATTACCTGCAAGCTACCTTGGGAAAGTGCGGCGTGTGGCGTCCCAAGTGGGTGAACAGGCAGCGAAAGTGCCTAAAGTTGATAATCGCCTGGCCGAAAAATCTGCCTAATTACAGTAGATGGCGGGGCTCTTTGCCTAGTAAAAGGTTTCTACTGCCATTGTGCAAACTTACTACCGAACGGACAACGATGAAGTCGACCACTAACTCAAAAGGGTGCATAACTCTAATTAAAACTTCTGAGATCGGCACGAAGTCAGTCTGAAGAGCATACTGGGAGTGCACGAAACTTCCATCGAGAAAATCCTTTTGTTTGGACATGAGACGTGGTCTGTGTGCTCAGAAAATTGCGCACGGAAGCATATAGTTGATTGTGCCTTCACTAAGTCCTCATAGTTGTCCTTCCCAACGAGCAGCTATAAAGTCGGTCAGGAGTCCAGAATTTCAACCACCTTATTTTTACCTGTCAACTTAGATCGGTACGTCATGTGCTGGGCAGGTCTAAAGGTGAGACCGTCCGGGGTGTCATCTCGCCGAAACAGCTCCTGTCTGATAAATAGAGCATTTACGATTCTATCGCCTTTTGTTTGAGAAACAGTTATGCCGACTGGTTGCATTTTCCTTAGAAGGTGCGGTGAACGGACTGCAATTGAAGGTGGCCGCTATTGATGCAATGGACTTGCAGCCTCATACAGGTAGGGTCGACAGTGAAGAATGCGTTCATAAGTACAAGTACCAAGTAGGCGAAAGTACTGACATTTCGCGGCACGAAGTGTACACGTCTAGACATGAATGTAGTGGTGATGTCAGTTTACCTGCTCAACGTCATTTATTTTCATGACTGCTGTAAGTGCCACATTTAGGATCCACGGCAGTCTGCTCCCCAGTCCTGAGTAGAACGGAATGTTTCTGTCATTAGGCGACCGTCAGAGCCTCGACTGTTGGCACGTCGTGCTAGCTTTAAAACGCGCTTGGTTAATTATGATAAGAAGCTAAGTGTTGGATCGGAGCCAGTCCGATCTCTTTGTTCCCCAGTGGCTGGTCCGATTCAGACAGACTGGCTGTAAGATTGCGAGCAGTGACTGGGGTAGCGTGAAAGTCTCCGCCTTCGCATGCTCCCTGCATACTCATTCCTCATTCACTTTATCAGACTTTGTCGAAGGACACCGTATCCATATATGTGAGATGTGCACATTGTCACATGCGAGGTGTCACCCACCATAGCAAAACTAGCAAGTCGCATCACACGGCTGTCGCGTAAGCAATTGTGTGTTGTGCTAATAGTGGACGTGTACAGGCTTTTGACCGAACTGGTCCTGCGTTGCCTAAATGTGTGCGAGTGATGGTAGACCGAAGTGGTCTAAGTGAGATCCGAGTCCTTACCAACCATACAACTTCCTGCACCGGTCCTTAGGAGTAGTCATTTTCCCTGAACGGAGAATATCTCTCTAGGTATGCGGATTGGTAACACCGAAAAAGCAACAACCCATAACAACGCTGTAATCGATAAACCTACTTGATTACAGACGGCGAACAACCAATCGAACTTGACAAGCTGTCTTCCGGTTTCTTAATTGCGGGATTGCTCATTATTGTCAGACAGAGTATCATTAGCCCATTGGTTAATTATAAGGCATAATCTTTGCAGATCTTTGTATCAGTAGCTCTTGACTAATTTTTGTACAAAATCACTTCATGCCTTGATCACTTCCCTAAGTGTCGCAAATGTGTATTCATTGACCCCCAAAAGACGTTGCTCTTGTAAAATTTGTGACATCTTTGCTAGCTGGGGAATGCGTCAACCCGCATTCTAAAGACATACTTCCATATGTTCATGAAACATTATCAGCCATCGCAGACTCCGATAGTCGGGTGAACACTGCTACTATTTTGATTTCAGGAAAGCCAGCTTCCCACGCGGTCATGGACGCGTGATATACGGGTTGGCACACCGTCACTGTTGACTTTAAAGGACCGGAATGAAGATAAAATCGACAAATTTACCAGTTCACGTTGTGCCTAGCTTGGTTCTTCAAACTGCAATAAATTGTCACATCGTACTTCTTTAGCCGTTGTTCTTGCCTTAAACATCGCGGATAACGACGTCCGAGACGGTTGCTGTTTTTAAGCATATTCTCCCAAGATGGTGTTTAAGATGTCACAGCAAGAGTGGTGGAGAGCTTCCGTGGTATTGTTTTTCTACCCTTCTGAAATCATCAGAGTACTCGTACATACTCCTGGTCTTTTGCGTGGCATCGATATGTCAGTTATCGCTGTAGCTCAGACCTCCAGTAGTTCCCACTAATCGTCTGCTTGAGAATGCGTTTGTCATTTATCCGCGTTCTTCCTATAATGACACTGTATTAACGCATTTTTTTGCAAATTGTCTTCGCCTTATCTCTTTGAAGTATTTTTTACCTTGGAAAAGGCACACGTTTTTAGAATTTTAAAGCACTATCAGACTGACAGGGTCGCGTTTTTGTGAAGTTTGGTTTCCCATTCCATATTTTTGCACTTTTGTATTTCTCGGGTTGTTAATTCGATCTAGTTAAAACATATTTATTAATTGTTTATTCCGCCGAGGTCATAGTTATAGTCGTCAATTAACACTGAAAGGTTGAATGAACTTATGGCAATAATAGTCTTGTTAGAAATCTTGGCACTGCCCTTTCATATTTTGGTAGTTTACGTCGGCAGTGCAGCTAGCCCTGATAGTCGTCTTTTTGCACATTTTATTCTGATTAAGTGGAAGAACAGTTATATGCTGTGCTCGGGCTTCGCGCTGCGCTTGCAACAGAGGTCAAGTCTTTGGAGGCCCTGCGTTACGAACTGGAGGACTCGGCCTCGGACTTTCAGGTGCGAATCAGTTTGGAACATTCAATTGCTACTCGTCGCGAGCTGGAAAACGAACTTCGCTCCACCAGGTCACGCGGTAAGCACTTGATATTACCAGGTTACCTAACCAGCCTGGTTCTATATTGCTGAAATTTATACAAATTGTTTGTATCTTTTCCAAGTCGCACATATTCCGGCTACTTCAGTCAGCAACTTGGGGGATACCTGTCGGGCTAATAAAAAAGTAGTGTGCTTTGTGCCAAAAAATTTAGTCTCACGTCAGCGAAGTTAAATTCTGAGGGTTATGAAGGGAAGGAGAAGAGACTTCGCGGACAACTTTATTGGCTGACGGCGTCTCCTATCCACTGTCAAGGTATTTATTGCACAGGAGGATTGAACATAATTTTAGCGGCCTTCTGAATTGAGTACCTCTGTCCTGACCGCCATTTTTCTTCCTATTTGTTCATCACCACCTATCTAACAAGATATCGGTAGTTATGGCCCTATTGTATGCGCGGTCGTCTAACCATGAAGGGTGATAGCGAATCTGGAGAAGTCGACCCACTTTCTCCTTTAACTGGAATACTGAGGATCCACAAACCACCTCCATGCCATCACGCGAACTGCTGACTCCCTCAACGCCTCCATGTGATCGACAGACCCCGACCAAGGACAGCAGCACTGAGCTCATGAGGCAGACAACGATGTGCCCAAACCACCTTGGTCATATTTCCTGGACGGTCTGATATATGCTCGCAATGTCGCAACGAATGCCGTTTCAGTCAAGACAATTTTAATGTACTTCGCTCGAAGGAGGGTTCTCAGACAATGGTGACCAAGCATTTCCGGTGTTCGCTTATTTTCCGCGCGCGCGACCCAGCATTAACAGCCGTATAAAAGGACTGACGGGGCGATGCCCGTCAAGTCCACCGATGCTGCAAGCAGAACTGATTCGAAAGACGGTTTCGTCCTTGCTCTGTCCGTTTAGCAATAGTCCCACCCCAAGGAATTCTAAAAGGTCCATTTCATTTTGACAGTTGTTAATTCGGAGATGACACCGTCAAACCGCCCAGGGCTCTTCTAAGAATCTACTGAATAACGTAGTTCAATAGAATGAACGATAAATCATGAAAAGAGTGTCTACCAGAATATCGTCTAGTCTTATTATCTACAATGGTCAGCGAAGCAGATGACTGTCGGTTGTTGGTAGCCATGGTAGAATTAAACAATGCGTCTCACTGCAAATGTCTGGTTTGTGCACCCACTCCCAGTTCGGAGTCTGGCTTAAGTTGGTCGCATCCTAGAGCCACATATTTTCTCGAGTTGTCCCAAAATAGTAACGTCGAGGACCTTTGCAGCAACGTCGGCGGGACTCACACATCAGTAGTTCTCGCACTTTGTCTTTTCTTGTCTCACGGAAACAGGCATAAGGGCCACTCAACCCCAGGCATCCGGACCATGCTCATCTCGTGCTTCCCTCATCTCCTCATAGAGCCGGCTTATAGACTTTAACTGAAACACCGTCCTCTCAGGGTACCTTTTGTTGTGCAGCTTCCAAATTGTATTGGCGATTTCTCCATGAGACAAGGATGATACGACGCCCCATAGGACGGAAAGGAATATGATTCCGCTGCATAGAAGAGAGGGGGTAATGTGTTGGTCATAGGTGTTGCGAAGGTGCTCGAAGTGCTCATGTCACTACCTAACCTGGTTAACAATTTGGTTGAGTTTTTGAGTGTAATCAATACTTTTGGAATTGACTTTGACATCCAACACTCCAGTCTTGTAGTTTGTGTGCGCCTCTCCAGTCGTAATTGCCGTCATTATTTTGAGTTAGCTGGAGAAATAATCGTTGCATACCTTATTCAGAGATGTCTGGACAGACGGTTAACCGTGAGGTCCTTGGGTCGGTCCACCCACGGCGACTTTGCTGGATGAACTCAAGAGTTCATTCAGTTGCCTCGCGGGCGGAGGAATTCAATGATTACCATGAGCTTCGATTGGAGCCGCAAAGCCAGACCAGATTTCTGCGCCGGAGCCTCGTCTGCGCTCAGTTATCGTAGATTTGCGTCACAAAAGCGTCTGGCATTTGAGCATCTGGGCACAGACGAGAGGTGAGCTCCTCGACGTGTGGAGACTAAAACCTGGTTTTATCCATAGGTTTTATCGTTCTCGGTATCATGCGTTGATCTGCTATTATGAACTAGCTATGGAAACATAAACTGTCTGCATTTTGGTCAGTTTGACTATCTGTATGACGATCGCTTGAATACCCAGTCAGCAGGCGTTTACAGCAATGATGAAAACACGTGATGTAACTACTAGCCGGTCCTGGTCGGAACAGCTCGACCTTCTCGCATCATTGTCGCATCGAAAGTCAGGCCCAGTGCGACTAAGGAGGTGGCTGTTTAAGGAGTTGTCTGGTCCAGCCTGGCTACTTCAGTCCCCAGTAACAATCAGAAAATCACACCAAGGGAGGCCTTCAACCAGTTCTTGCAACAGCGAAATAGAAGGCTTCTTTATTATGCCGTTTGGTAGTTGGTGTTGGTGCGTAGGCTTTGACGGCTAAGATGTTTGTAAACTGCACCTTCAGTCGCACGTAAACCAGTCGGCCATCCATCGATTCCGAAGCAAACAGTTTCATGGTTCGCTCATTGCGGGGAGATAATTGTAGCATCGTGTTAACCGGAAGAGTCGCGTGCACCGCTGTGATACAACACAAGGTGGGAGTTGATTACCTGGTCCTTAATTTCGTCCAAGCCTGGGTCGGGTATTCGGGCCTCAGATAAAGCAGACATCCACGTTCTACTAATGGAGACTACTCGTCTCCTGGCTTCGGTCGCTATGGTATATGAGCGTTCATACATTTCATCATTCGTTACCAAGAGTCCGTTCCCGATTGAGTAATCGCCAGCACCACTGTACTAGGGTTGGGGAAGGCACCATTTCGCGCAGACGTCGCTGCATGTATCGTAATACGTAAATCTGACATTTCCATGGGGTTTCTTGGAAATCCTGAGTACGGACATGTCCCCAATGGTCGCTCGAATTGTTTATTCTGCACCGTCTCTATTGTTTCGGCCCAAGAACCCGACAAGAAGGCAGCGATGACAAACTCATTTAAAGGTGGTTCACCGTTGTCGTGTCTCAGTGCAGTCATCGGATTTTGGGGCATTTTTAAGGCAGTCGGTGTGCCGGACCCCAGCCCTCCGCGCCCTAATAACCGATTGCCCGCGACCGTTTATCCGCCAGACCCAAGAGTCTGCCTATTTCGCAGCTAACCTCTGGAAGGTCATTTCACTACTCGCCAACCATGGCCGCACCGTTAGCCAGGTTCTAGACTAACGGGTGAATCCTCGCCTCCTTGTGTTTGGACCCTTGCCAAAGTCAGTGTTTGATGAATTTCAGCGCCCACTGTGTCTCTGTATTTCTGTAAGCGCACAAGTTACCCACCCAGGGCTATGACTGTTCCACTTCAAAAAGGGACACGGCACGTTCACGTATGCCCTTTTATTTTAAACCCACTTTATTATCACTCCGTGACTCGCCTGGTTTGCCACGCCCTACTGGTTTCGGTTCTATCAGTGTGTAGCTTTGGGCCTCCGATAGGTGAGCATTCGCCTAGCCTTTTGTTCCTTATGTCTGACTCTGCTCTCAACGATTTGGCTTCTCACCGCGAGCCCGTTTGGCCCTGTGTGGTGATTGGCGTCATAACAGCCCTTGGTCGGAGGTCGACTAATTGGTTTGTTCTCCTGACAACTCACCTCCTCGCATGTGAATTGTGGGAGGCAGATCCGTGACTACTTTTAGACTTTGTTTGGCAAAGGACGAGCACAAGTGCCCTCATTGCACAGTCTGTTCCTGTCCATTCACTTTTTATAGCTAGCTATTTTGATTTATGGCGCAATAATGGGCGGGAAGCGTACTAATTAATGCGGCGAACTAGTGCTCACATGTATTTGAGCGACAGATGACCACACGATTGCTGTGACTGCCTTTAGGATGGTGGGGGCTAACAGATTTGGTCACTTTCCATATTCATTTATACCTGCCTGAACGACGATCGGGGAAATACGGAAGGCAACATAAAGTAGCGCTCTTGAGTAGTCAAACCTACTTATCTTCCCCACGCAGGGACCAATAATTTTTTTTGTTACTCAAAGTTAACGAACTGGAGGTACAAAATCAGATTCTCAACGCCGAGATGTTGGGCCTGAGGAGTAAGTACGATGCAGACTTGGCCGAGGCAAATACACGTGTACGGATGGCCGAGAAAGCGGTCATCGCGGCGACCCGCCGTACCGGCCCTCCGACAGCCCCCGCTGCCCCTGCTGCCACCAACCAAAACGGTTCGGCCTCCGACATTGTATCTGGCCACACGACTGCGACAACTTCATCTGCGCGACCACCGCCAAGATCCTCAGACCGTCCAACTGTCTCCTCATTCTCTTCAACATCTCAATTCCGCTCGCTTTCAGATAAATTCAACGTAAGTACAGTGCTTTTACATTTGAGCTAATGGCCTCGCACAACTATGTCGCATTGCATTCTGACGCTGACGCCTTTGCCGAAACTCATACTTAATTCCACGTCAGCTGAGGTTTTGGTGCCTATTTTTTTCATTTTCATCATAAATGGACTGCAATTGGCCAGCATGTTTTATTATTTCCCCGTCTCCATTCTGTTTATCAGACGCATATTCATATTTGAAGTCTTTAATGCGGGCCCCGGCTCACATAATACTTTTGCGATGAAGGACTGTGCTCTCAGACTGTAACCGAACACCGCTCCTTGGGGGTCCTCTTTTAACGTACAGGAACCTCGCTAGTAGTGTAGATCGGACTCCTAGATGACATTTCAATAGAAGAATAGGCGATAACCGGAGTGAGTGTCTTTTTGCTGTGACGTTCCGAAGAGTTATGTCAGCTGCTCACATTCAGAGACTGAAGATTCCTGTGCACAGCCCTCATTATATAGCACATTTTGCCCGAAACGCAGGTCGCCAATACCGAATTTG
This sequence comes from Spirometra erinaceieuropaei, assembly GCA_902702965.1. Taxonomy (NCBI): domain Eukaryota; kingdom Metazoa; phylum Platyhelminthes; class Cestoda; order Diphyllobothriidea; family Diphyllobothriidae; genus Spirometra; species Spirometra erinaceieuropaei. The sequence goes on from CACRXP010001331.1 coordinate 77,524, forward strand.
GGGGTGGATCAGATCGCCGTGATTTCGTTAAATAAACGGAACCGTTAGTTATCGCCGCGGGGACGACACGGGCCACGGTAAAACGAGATCTGATTCACCCCCAGAGTCGACATTGTTAACATACTCATCAGGCAGAGTGCGATGTGTAAATTGGGCCAAAATCAGTACTCAAGGCGCCAGACCCAAAATAAACACCTCGTGAAGTGCAAGCACCTGCTTGCACCATCCCCCAAAAAGGAATTTTGTTTGTGGGTAAAACAGTAGGTGCTTTGTAGATGTGTGGTCTTAATCAAGCGCTTCTAAACTACTGGAGGCGGGATGCTGGTGTGACATATAGCATGAGGTGGTCTGCTCTCTTTTCTTTGAACGACCGGCCCATTACAGGAGCGTATCGGCGGCTATGCTTACGACTCCGTTTCTGCGCGGAAATAAAAGGGGTGTTACTTAATTGGCGTCTCGAGTTCTACCTGTTCCATCCGCGAGCAGCTTGTCGTTCTGGAGTCTTTGGTATCCGTTACATCCGGATCGACTATGTTTCGGCCAATTCATTTTTACATTTTTGTAGTTTTTAGGTGTCGTGCTTTGATTCCTGATATTAGCTATTCAGTGGCGTACCCCCTTCGATTTACTGTAAGGCCTTTTCATTCGCACACTTCAGCGTCTTTTTCTGCGTGTGGTTTTTCTCTCCAGTAGCTTTGCGAACCTCCTCCCTCCCACTCTTACGCCCACGTAAGTTTTGCGATTGATACCCAGCGTTGGCGGAAAAGACGCATATGACTGCATCAGAATTCGAACAATGCAGAAATATCGCAGGGAGTAGTATTTGACGATTCTTGGATTTCAGTACGCCCTGTGCAGTTGTCATTCAAAACCCGGCAGTTTGGTCGTAGCAAGCGACAATGTTCACCACTATCGCGAGAAGTAGGCAGTGATGTTGTGTACGGATATTTGTTTAGCGTGCATCAACCTCGTCGTTATCAAACCCAACATGTTCCGGTGGTTGGCGTTGCCCCAGTGGCTGACAAAGCTGAACACCCCGCCCGCGCGTGCCATACACGACCTAAATCCCAACTCCACGCATACCGGGCTTCAACAACAAAGTCACGGATATCCGCTCTCGTTGATACGCGTGTAACCTAGTAGGCCCATGCAGTGATCGGCGGTGTGAACAGTGGAGGAGGATGCGGCGGGTGTAGGTTGATGCTCCGGGCACTGACTCGCCAGTCTCTGTACGAAGGATTTGCAAGTGACCCACCTGGCTTACGTGTGAGTGAAGTGTGACCATAGTGAGGACAGATTTGGGCCGAATCCACATCACTGGTGTTGTCGGTGACGGGGTTGGTGTTTGGTGGCGCGTCAGGACGGTGAAGTGGTGATATGGGCAGGAACCGCCTCAGCGGGTGTTAAGGTGGTGGAGGAGGCAATGGGAGATCAGGAGCGCGGTTTTGGTTGGTTATCGACGTGGGGGGCGAGGCAGAGGTGGGCGGAGAGACATGAGATGGTGCTATCCGGGTGCCGCAATTGGTTTGAAGATGTCCAATAAGACCGATTGGTGCTTGAAACGTCCGCTGACATCGTGGCGACATCTCCATATAAGAGTTTTTTGGGTAGCTGCTCGTCGTCCATCCGCACGAGGTGACCGCTCCAACGCTGTTGCAGTTGTCACACCATGGCGTAGAGGCTGAGGATTAAAGTCCGCTCCAGTATTTTCGTATCCGGTATCCGGTCCTGCCATCTTGGCTTTAATATCCGTCGAAGAGTGCTTAGATTGACGTGGTTGAGTCTCCGCGCCTGCCTCCGTTCCCTACAGCAGCGTTGGAAGGATGACTGCCTCGTACATTTTCAGTTTTGTGTTGAGATTCAGACTCGAACGGCTCCAGACGGTGATTTACAGACGGCCGAAGGCTTGGCTGGCCTTGGAAGTCGGGCGAGCCACTTCATCGCCGATTTTGGTGTTGCCCGGAAAGGCAAAGTTGTCCACAACCTGCAGTTCGGCGCCGTTCACGTTGATTTGTGATGCGGCATAGGCAGCGTTGGGTGGCGGTTGGTACATAATCGCCGTTTTCCCCGTATTGATGGGTAGGCCAAAATTGTCACAGGCGACGCCGAGGAGGTCCATGTTCCTCTGCATGTACCCTTCGGAGGTGGCGTTGAGGGCCCAGTCCTCGGCGAGGGGAAGTTCACGGACGGTAGTTGTGGAAATACGCGACTGGAAGTGCATTCGCCGCCTGCATGATTTTCCACTGTTCTTCGCGATTCAACATGTCAAAGGCTTTCGTCAGATGAATCTGCATCTCCTGACACGTCTCCTACCGTTGGCGGGCGGCGAAGATCATGTCGATGGCGGCGGAGGCCGCATTGGCTTTCTTGAAGGAGTCCTTGTTCCAGATGACTGTTGAGATGGTTGAGGAGGATGCGAGCTAAGGTCTTTCCGATGATGTTAGGAAGGCAAGTGCCTCTGTGGTTATCGAAGAGTTGGCGTTTCCCTTTCCGTCGTCTCTAAAATCCCGACGAGCAGGTTTCTGATGGCGGCATAATTGTCGTCGAACCAGTCGTGGTGTTGGCGAAATGCGCGACCGAGGACAGCCAGAACCGTCGACTGGACTATGTATCGCAGTTGGCATCCTCGGTTCTCCACGGAGACGTTCTCGTCAGCGGTGCCGGCTGCGGCGACTAGAAGGCTGGCTAGTCGTTTATGAAGCTCATTGCTGAAATGGAGATGGTGAGCAGGCAAAGACAACAAAGCAATATTCACCTTACCTGGGGATTGCGTACCTCGTGGTCTCCTGCGAGGCTGTAGACGAATCCTCCTCTTGGGGATAACGAGGCGGTGGTCGGTCCACCCGTCAGCACCCGGGATCGCCCTTGTCACCAGCACGTCCTGCTTGTCTCGCCTCCGGACGAAGACGTAGTCCAGCAGGTACCACTGACGCGAGCGAGGATGCATCCAGGTGACCTTCTCTCGCGTTGGAGGACGGAAGAAGGTGTTGGTCAGAATGAGGTGGTGTTCTGCACAGGTTCGTAGGAGGAGCAGGTCATTGTGGTTGGAGCCGCCGAGGCTGTGGGGCCGCAGCACTCCTTTCCTGGCAGCATGGTCTGTGCCGACGCGAGCGTTGAAGTGCCCAAGGCCAATCAGCTTATTCGCCTTCGTCACAGTCGCCAGGAGGGCCTGTAGGTCCTCGTAAAATTTATTTCTCGCGTCGTTAGGGCTGGTCATTGGGGGAGCGTAGATACTAACGATGGTGACGAGTTTGCCTCCCTGGAGAGACAGGCGGAGGCTCATCAAGCGTTCATGGATGGCCTGCGACAGACAGGGTAGTCGTCCCACAATATTGTTACGGATGGCAAAGGCGACACCCGCGTCCTGTCGCCCTGCCTTGTGGCGACCGCTCCAGAAGAAGGTGTATCCGACACCCACCTCCTCCGGTTGGCCTTATTGGGCGAACCGGGTGTCGCTGAGTGCAGCGATGTCCACCTTGTAGTGCACCAGTTCTCGAGCTACTACGTTTGTCCTTCATTCCGGTCGGTTGCACCTCTGATTGCCTAAGAGAGAACGAACACTCCGGGCTGTCAGGCCGCCTACAGGTTTGCATGTCGCCCTCTGCGTAGGACTTTTTGAAGTATGTGGGAACCAGGGTGGGTGTGAGGGATGAGCTATCTGGTTGCTGAAACATAGGCGATTAGTAGACAGATTCAACAAACGTATTGAGCAGGGCAGTTTTAAACTTACCTGGCAGTGAATTACTTTGTGTAAATTTGCGGAGTTCAGATGGAAGTCCCACGTGTGCAGCTGGAACGTCTTCCAGCCGCGGGGTCATCGGATTGCTGAAATGCAAACGGTGAGCAGTCAAAGTCGACAAAGTGGTATCCAACTTACCTTGTAGCCTCATACGGGGTTGCAGGCGAAACCTCATCTTGAAAATTGCGAGACGGGGACCCGTCCGACCAACGGTGGTGGGAGGGGAGCAGAGTTACCGCGTGTGGAGATACATACACGGATACACTCACCTGGTTTACCTCAGCGTTCGAAGCGTTTACCGCTAGGCAGAGCCTAGCATCGGGTAGCCACGTGTGAGAGTTGGGTGCCAGTTCATGGACGCTAGGCTTAGTCAACTTCTGCAAGTAGGTGAGCGACCTACTACGACCTTCGCTTGGACCCACAACTGGACACCCCTACACCCCACTGTTTATACGTAATTAAGAGGTGTCAGAATTCGATTAATGTATTAAACACCACCTCCTTCGTCACTTTCGCCCTGTGTTAGGGTTATTCTCTATTATCTGGAGCATCCTGCTCTATGCTTCTGTACCAGTGCATTTTGGTTGACATCTTTCTTTTGAATCAAAGCTATTCCTGACTTTCCCTTGTCCTCACTGTTTTCACGCTCGCGTTATTGGATGCCGACGACATTCTGCATTGATATAGTTGCGCAGAAGCAACTTTGCTCTGGGGCTGTTAGCAGTAGTTTACTGGTTATTTTATGCAGCATATTTTTCGATTGTCAAACGTCCGACGAAGGTCACAGTATGTATTTTAAGACGTATGATTTCTGACTTTTAAAAGCCCTGTACACTGTAAAACCTCGAAGATGAATTGGGGGCCTTCACGAATCGTCAAGTCTTCAGTCTCTTTCGTGGACTTCTAAGGCATCTTAGATAACTTTGTGCATTAGTGTTGTACTCCATCAGCATTATTTATCGTGGAAGTACAGTTTCTTTCAATGCCGGCGTGGTTTAGCGATTCATGAGACGTAGAAGTATGTATGGATTCCGACCTCTCGTAAACCTAGAATTTTTGCTGAAGGTACCGTAATAGGAAACTCATCGGTTTGAAGGGTGAAGACTTCATAATCAGTGCCTAACTTTCTGGACACTCCGCCAACTGTTCAGCCCACCTACAACAAGTGGTGGTGCCTAATACAGTAGATTTGGTTTGACCAATTGATCTCCTCTATGAATGTGTGCTGCTTTATGGTGCACCTAGCCTGTAGCAAACAACTGTCACGGACAATAGCCGATATTTCCACTGATGAAATTGGCTTAACTTTCCTACCCAATCACCGCCCTACCCCCTTATTCACTGTCACCCCAAGGCTTACTTTCACACCATCCCTTTCTGCATCCCGCCTTCCACTCACAGAGTCCGTCCAGAATCAAACAGTACAATCAGCTGACTGTACTCGACGACTTTGACTCTCTGGATGAGGACTCCGGCGACGAAGAGAAGGAGCAGAACAAGACGGGGTCGCGGGAAATGATGCCATTGCGAAGTTTGCCTGAAATTTGCTCGGAGGCAGTCACCCAGTTGCCGACGGAACCATCTCAGACGATCGCAGGGCCGGCATTAGCGCCGGAGGAGAAGCAATCTACCTCATCATGCACATTCTCCGGTACTCCGGTTGCCGAGGACCACTCAGCCTGTAAGTGTTCCCTCAAGGTAGGGAAGGTCGTGGTGTTTTTTCATTCTGCCCTGTTTAGCGAAGTATCATCCAACTGTCTCAAACAAACTCATGATGTCGCAGCGTCCAGCTTTGAAATGAAGGTAACATTTAATTGGGCCTAGAGGAACTTTATATGAATGCCACCTATTTCTAGAACAAGTGCAGGACTTTATAAATTATGGGGAGAGGAGGAGATGAGATCCACCTCTCCACGCGACCTTTCCTCTCTCTTTGATGCATCTGGCACGCTTTGGAATGTCGCTGTGCCCTGAAGTCTTGGCTTAGAATGTTACTGGCCGACTCCAGGACCGAGCGTAGTGTTGTGCCGACTCTTAACTGTGACCCTTTGGCGACTATAATCAATGTGATGTCCGAGTGAACGAACTCTGGCTCGTATTGACTGAGTGGCCACCACGTGTGCGGCACGCGATAGGTAAGGATGAAATGCCCCGTCAGCCACTGTGTCTCAAGTCGCCTTGACCTAGTCTTACTACAGTGTCACTATCGGCGAGGGTGAGGTCCGCACCGCGAAAACCACACTCTTTGTTACACTTGCTTTGTCATAATTGACAAAAGCCGTGTTCAGCAGGTTTTACTTGTAATTAGGGTACTGTGTGGAGTAGTACCTGACGTTAAGACGCCTCCGGGGTATCCTCGGAGTCCATTTATGGACCGTAAGGCTTGCAGATTATTGGGTCCGTTGTACATTGTCGTCGACGACATTACCGTTGCAGTTGTTTCAGGAAGGCAGTACTGCTGCTGATGACGTCAGGGTTTACGTATAACAGCTGGGAGTGGTCCAGGGATAAAATTATGGTAGACGGTCAGACAATATAAGCAATAGCTGTTGGCAGCCCGTGGGAATCTGGGTTTCACTGCAGCTACATCGAACGCCCGATTCCTTGCAGCCTACATTTAAACCATAAGTGCTGCACTTGTAGGCTAACGGACAGAGTCTACTTTTGATGTGCCACTTCCGGTGGACTTAGGTCGCGTTCCATCCGACGTTCCAGGTGCTGACGCTATTGGCATGAAGAGCAACATAGTTTGTGCCAAGATGGACGCAAAGCTGCTAAATCATCTCGGTTCGCGTCCAGACTGTGCGCCCGCATTCTGGTCACTTATTAGTCAGTTGTACAAATTTTGTGGTTCTCGGCGATGTGTCGACGTTGTTGCGATAGATGCGGTGGTTTTACACAAAGCCAATGCGGGTTCGAACATGTGTTGACAGTGGTGACGTATGGGAAAGAGTTAGGCGTTGGCGGTGTCGTCGTGAAATACGCCAATCTCCTTTGCCTCATTGATTCGATTGACTTCTAAAGTCGCCGCTCCATTCTCGACGGCAGTTTGTCATACTTCCTGATCTACCAATATAAGGGAATAGACGAGTTTAAGGACGTAGTCGTGAAGAAGGATACACGGGTCCCTTATCTGCTATTATCTCTGATGATGGGTTCGAGCGGGAATCCGAAACGTCAGGCGGATAAATCTCATGTCCCAGCGATCGTGTCTCCTCCACATCTTGATATATTCTGAGGCATTTAAGCGAAGCCGTGATGAGGCCCTTTTAGTCTTGTTTCTGTACTTACAGATTGCGACCACCTCTAGCAACGTCTCCACAGTAGAGTCACTTCATAGGGTCTCCATCAGTTATCCTCACAACGTTGCCACTCCAGATACTTTGAATTTACCTCAACATTGCGAAGATGTTGAGGACACAAACCGATTCCAAAACCTTGTCGCTTCATTACCAAGATCTATGGGAGACAGTTGAGCCGGCAATGGTTGGGCTTCCATGTTTGAATCTGATAGACGTCCCGGGCCCCATCCCTGGCGTCTTTGACGCGCAGGTCCAAGGCTCGATGATTGCAGTGGTACGGGTTCCGTTTCGCAGTCTGCTCCACTTGGCACCTATCCTCCAAGAATCGTTTCAGATTCAGTCTGTTTTTGCCCACCCCACAAGCACACTCTCGTCTCGCCCCAACCTTATCCAGCGGTGCGATGTTTAGCCCCCTTTAGCGCCATCCTCTCCTGAGGCGGTCTCCGTGGGAGTTTAGTGTTCGAAATCTGTGGGTGGTTGTCCGTCCAGGATTTGCTGTCTTACATCGTCTTCATCACCAGTATGCTCCACTTTACGTCTCCTGAGGATCACATAGTCCTCGACGGGAGTGGGGATGTTTCTGACTTGTGATAAATAGGTGGTGCTCCGCACAGGCCATCAGCAGAAGTCCAACTAGATAACAACCACCACTCCTGTGGCGCCTGCATCCCTCATGCATCGAATTCTCTAGGAAGTCAAATTTTTCCGCCTTTGCCACATACACGAGAAAGGAGTGCAAATCTGCGTGGACGTTGTCCTTCATACTGTCACGTAGCGTCACTGTGGAAGCGTAGACCACCAGGGTGGACAAATTGCGTTTCACCGAGTTAGCTTCACATCCCGTTAAAATGATCGCCAGTTCCGTTCAGGAGCCCGAAGTGTCATGGTGACTATACTACTAGTAATACCGATCGTTTGTAAAACGGGTATTATACGGCTATTCCTCAGTAGTTGGTTGTATTCGCCTTAAATGTTCTTCAGAACTTCCTAGTCGGCCTTAAAAAGCCATGTTCCGGACATTTTCCTTCAGGTTATTCCCTTGATACTTTACGAACTACTAGTTTAGCAATGTCCTAATAATTTCTCAATGGAAATTGCATCTTTATCACCTCTTTGTTTTTTTATCGTAACTGTTGCTCCAGGAGAATTTATATCCTGTTCTAACTCTACTTAGCTGTCCTTGTTCAGACAAGGGGTTCCGCATGTTGCCACCGTTTGACAGGAGTAATAGGTGTTCCTCGCCGACTCCAGTGGATCATCTAAAAGCATCCTCCACGCAAGCATGTTCATTAAGTTGTCATTATCTGGCGTTCCTTTCCATTTTTCGCCATATAGTTTCTGCAGTGTCTGGCGGGGAAGAAAACCAACCTGTCGGCTCGACTGACGGTGATAAGATGTTTATCAACCTGTCTCGGTCTAGGAGCAGCACTCCACGGGACACTTCCCCTACGCGCTCTGGAACCCAAGAGGAGTCCGCGCCATCACTGGACCCTGCTGCAAGCTCCAGTCCCTCGGATTGCATTGCCATGGCACCCACGCCGACTTGCATCCCCGACCCACAGGAGTACACCCGAATGCTGAAAGAAGTAAATCGTCTTCGCGAAGAGCTACAACGCATTCAAGGAGTGGCAGCTCCCCAGGAAGCCCCAAAAACCGAGGACATGAAGCCTCTGACGTGAGTTTGTATGTCTCTCCTTCTAAAACCCCGAGATGACTGTTCACTGACCTGCAGACAGTTACGGACGGTAAGAGCATTCGTATGCGGAAAGTGAGCTTTCACATCTTACTTTTGCTGTTTGGAAACATTGGATCGGCGTATTGCTCACTATCCCATTATTCATAAAAAGGATAGTTGTAAGAACGCATCATATTTTCGAGTGACCCCACCGTCTCTCTGAGTAGCAATTTTGTACCCTGTGACGCCTGTTTTAAGGTCGCACCCGCCTGTTTTGAGGCTCACTCGCGCTTGGTTTGAACAGTATGCTCTAGCAGTGACCGAGGAGTAATCGTTAATACTAGTTGTTGTTTAGACGATGGTAGTAGTGCCGATTTGGCCCTCGGGCCTAAGTAACCTTCCTACGGATGGCACCTCCAATATTTCCTTTTGTCTGACTTTAAATTTCATTCCCAGTCGCTGCAGTAAGAAAGACACCTATTTAGGCTTTGCGGCAACTGTGGCCGCGGCGGTGGCGGCTTCGGCGACCAGAAGGTTGGCTAGGCGTTTATGAAGCTCAATGCTGAAATGGAGATGGTGAGCAGGCAAAGACAACAAAACAATATTCACCTTACCTGGGGGTCCCTTACCTTGAGGTATCCTGTGAGGCTGTAGGCGAATCCTCATCTTGGAGATAATGAGGCGGTGGTCGACCCATCCGTCGGCACCCGGGGTCGCCCTTGTCACCGGCACGTCCTGGTGGTCTCGCTTCCGGACGAGGACATAGTCCAGCAGGTACCACTGACGCGAGCGAGGATGCATCCAGGTGGCCTTCTCTCGCGTCGGAGGACAGAAGAAGGTGTTGGCCAGAATGAGGCGGTGTTCTGCACAGGTTCGTAGGAGGAGCAGACCATTGTGGTTGGCGCCGCCGTGGCCGTGGGGACCCAGCACTCCTTTCCAGACAGCATGGTCTGTGCTGACGCGAGCGTTGAAGTAACCAAGGTCAATCAACTTATTCGCCTTCGTCACAGTCGCCAGGAGGGCCTGTAGGTCCTCGTAAAATTTATTTCTCGCGTCGTTAGGGCTGGTCATTGGGGAAGCGTAGATACTGACGATGGGGACGAGTTTGCCTCCCTGGAGAGACAGGCGGAGGCTCATCAAGCGTTCATGGATGGCCTGCGACAGACAGGGCAGTCGTCCCACAATATTGTTACGGATGGCAAAGGCGACACCCGCGTCCTGTCGCCCTGCCTTGTGGCGACCGCTCCAGAAGGTGTATCCGGCAGCCACCTCCTCTGGTTGGCCTTGTTGGGCGAACTGGGTGTCGCTGAGTGCAGCGATGTGCACCAGTTCTCGAGCTACTATCACTGTCCTTCGTTGCGGTCGGTTTCTCCTCGGATTGTCTAAGAGAGAACGAACATTCCAGGCTGCCAGAATGAGCGGTCTCATTCTATCAGTCGGTCGAGTGGGTCGGCGGGAAGGAGGATGAGAAGGGGGAAAAGGGAGAGAGTGCTGCTTCGGTTTTGACCGTGAGTTTTGCGCCTTCGGCCATGGTCAGCCTACAGACGGCGTGGATTGCCAGCATTTGTTTAGGGCACATTTTCTAGCCCCATCGCAATCGCAGAGGTAAGCAGTGCTGTCCTTAAGTAGTGATGCTTGGGCATCCCAGACGACTGCCGGACTCAGTTATGGGCCAGTACTTTTACTTTGTGGGAGAACAGCCCCAGTTAGCCTGTGTCTGCCCAAGACTTTGCCATAGGTCTTGGGGTTGGGGGGTGGGGGTGGGGAAGGGTAGACAGACGCGATGCAGAGCTTTCATGTCCCTCTCCGAGCTAACTGGTTGCTGAAATATAAATGGTGAGCAGAGGAATTTAACAGAACCACATTTACCTGGCAATAACGATGGAGACGAACAAGCAGACGAAGGGCAAGCAAACGAGAGCGGCATAAAGCAAGGGCAACGATGAAATTCATCAGAACAGTATTTGGCTTTCAAAGGGAACAATCACAAACAGGCAAACAAATTGCAATCCTACAGAGCGATGTTCGCCTACCTGGTCACTTGCCTTGCAGTCTCCCACGGTGTTGCGGACTGAGCCTCATCACGGCGATGCCCAGACGGTGATCCATCCGGCCAGCGGAGCTGAGTTACCGTGTGCAGAGATGCACACGGATACCCTCACCTGGTTTGGCCCGCTGGTCGAGGCGGTTACTGGGGTGTGGTCGTCAGATAGAGTCTTTTCAGGTCAGCGAGTCCTAGTGTGTGCATGTGTTCGCGCTGATTTTAGCGCCTATGTGTGTACTACTGTGTTTGTGTACACACACTGTATATCTGACTTTCCGTCGTAGAACTGCATACGGATTTTGCGTTGCGGGCTTGACCCAACACTCGTGGTTACCCTACTTGTCGTAACTCAAGCGTCTCATGTTATTGTAGTCTTCAGTGTCCGGCAGTACAAATCTCGGTCGTTGGGCGCGCGAGTCATGGCTTCATCGAAACTTCACCTACGCATTCTGACTTGGTTTGGGGTCAGGACACTAGCGCCAGTGACTGATGAACGCAAAATCAGTCGCCCTTAGCGCGGAGTTTACTTCCGCCTTGGTTATTTTAATGTCTTTTGAGGGTGCCGGCCTAGTGTCAACAACATTTTCCGCTTAAGAGGCTGAGCACGGGGGTAGCAGCTCCCGATACACAGTCATCGCGGTTCGAGCCTTTTCTCCGAAATAACTACCAAAGATGACGAGTTTAGACAGAGAGAACGCAGCCGACGGCTGACAAACCGGAGACTGCGGCAGCCGTTTTTTCTGTTATCTTCTGCCCTTTTCAGCTCTCTACATCTCAACACCATACGCGCCATCGGAAGGATACTGTTCGAGGCTTGTTTGCCCTTAGAAGTCAGACGGCCCAGTTAGAAAGGTCAGTCCTTCGTAAGCAGATGAGCTGGAAGGTCACTCTTGACTCTGGGTGAATGCGAATGTGATGAGCAAAGGCCAAATTTCAGCGGCCTGTCACGCATTTTTTTTACTAAAAATGACCATTACTAAATAATGTAGGTCTTGGGCGTGCCCTGTCACCAGTCACGCCTATCCCTGACACCTCGCAATATATGATCTCTGTGCCTGCACGACTGTATGTGTCTTTTCGTAAATGCTCACGTCTTCAATGTACACACGCACGTACATCCCAAATCAAAACTCCACTTTTTGCATCCTAGACCATCTAATGACTCCAACGGAGTTGCCGCCCAAGCGAACGGACCCCAGAATCAGGTGAGTTAGTACGCATTCTCTCCTCCGCCTTATTTCATTGCCTTTCTGTGTCCCGATGGTCTGGTCATATGCACGGTGATGTCTATGTGGTCCAGTGTTCTGTGCGGCCACCCCTCGACTACCAGGTGGTGATTCTGGTCACAAACCTCTGGTTCTGAATCCAAGACAATTATGCTCCTCTTCGTTACAAGGGGTGACGTTATTTTGTCTCTAATTGTAAATATACTGTTTAACAGCATGTTACCGGTATCATTTAATCTACGCATCAATTTAGTCGAGTTAGCCTTCGCAACATAAGCAACAAGGATTTTGCATAGAATCTTGTTCCTACGCTAGTTATGTAGTACTACTGCGCTCTTCCGGTAGACGTAAACCATAATAACGCCTCTGCTTCGGGTCGTTTAGGTATGTGGAGCCAGTACGTGTTTTTCTGCACCATGTTTTCCCGCGTTTTATGTTCAAACAGACCTCCACCTCCCGCTCTCTGTCAGTAATCTTTTTTTTCTCTAGTCGTGCATTGAGGATAATACATTGCCCACCGGTTTCAACAGTCCTCTCCACAACCTATCAGTGCCGATCCCCTTGACAGAGAATCGGCGTCTCACGGACTGGTCGGTATCTCTGGACCAAACCAATCAATCCCTCTGTGATTCCACAAGAGAAGACGTGTTGTCGTCGTCTGCACGAGACGGCGGAACGTTTGACGAAGTGGTCACCCCGCGTTCCACCCTGGTAAGTTTATTCCCGCTTTTGCATGTACCAGCTAGCTTTCTGTACGCTTGAACGGGTCCTAAGCCCAACGTCCGGACAGCCTTGGGGTGCCTTCTCTAAGTTAATGGATGCGCTACCAAAACTAGGGTGGGGCTTGCTGACTGCCTTACAAAATGTCATAAAGCCTGCTTACGGCACCGTGCTGTGCTTTAGTAAATCGGCAGTAGATAGTTTCTCTGGCCACAGCTGCGTTTTGTTTAGGTCCCAACGAACCAACCTGGAACAAGAAATCAGGGCGATGTTTTGAACCTTTTGTGCGAAAAGTTGGCAAGAAACCTGACCAAAGTTGAGTTCGGCCAGAACAGGCCTGCTCAAAGTTGTATCGTGTAGGTCAGAAGGCAAAGTTATCGGGTCCTTCTGACCTGGCGTTGCAATATGCCCTGCAGTGGAAAATAAGGCAGTTCCGCTGATTGTTGATCTCTTGACCTTGCTCGACTACCTGCAATATCTATAATTTCTGACTTTTCGCCAGGCAGCATACATCGCCTGTTCTCCGTCGTCCAATCTGGTCAGGTTAATGTGCCGCGCCTTCCTTGCCACCATGCCATCTTAGGGCCCATTATCCGGACATTTAGACTCGAAATTACACACAGTATGTGGCCTCTCAGGGCATGTTAACCGAAATTGTGAAATGTTTTCGATTAGGCAGGATTACTCAAGGGGAGGGATTGTAATATTAATTGTCGTGCAACGGAATCCTAAAATATTTTAGTCGCTCTCGAATGCTGGCTTTTGAATGAGCTTCCTTCTGGCCGCTGGCAAAAGTCACATTGATTTCTGATGTCCTTATAAATTCAAGAAAACGTTTTATTGAAAACATACGCAAGCATATTCCTTCTTGCATTCATTTAGTGGCAACTTACGTCTTTCTCAAGTTTTATCCTCAATATCATCCTGTTCTAAAAAATCCTTTTTACAAATTCCGAGTAATTTTGGACACAATCAGCAGTTTCACTTGCGCTTGAGGTTTTCAAGGTACGCGCCGTATACTTTCTGTGTAGGGAAAACCATGCATTTCTGTCTTATTAAGATTGTGGCCTATGAACAACATTCATAAACAGATAGATACGATGCTGCTTTAGTGGACAATTCGCAGTCTTGAAGAATCCCCTAATTACAGGCCTTTCTAAACCGAAGGATACACTTTCTCCAAGTATCATTTTTCGGAAAGCGACAAAGAATATTTTCGTGTAGCTTCCTCACCGAAAACACATTTCTGAATGTGGTTTAGCATTTGACGAGAAAGACCAGTTACTATAATTTTCAACCTGCATTCAAGCTTTGCTTCCGTTACTTTTTTAAATAGCCCCTGTCACTTGTAATTTAAATCTTCCATCGCAAGATTTCTTGGAGTCCTTATAAAGCACTCACTCCATGTTCGCGTAGTCCTCTGCACTGCAGGTTGGATGGCAAATATAAGAGTCAAATGGCCAGCGTTTTTTCTTAAAGTACTACTTTTTCCTAGTAGCGCGTTGTTCCACGAGAAATTCGGGACTTAAATTTTTTTCATTACACTCCCAAGATAGGTGATAGCGTAAGGTCCAGACAGTTGTTCTGAAATTAAAATCTACCTATACGATAAACTACATGGGAACTCACTGAGGGGCCGAGCCCCTCTCAGTTACTTCATGCAACAGCAGAAACCAGCAAGACACGTGTCCAGGTCTTTTACTAGCAGCTGCGTTGCGAGGATGGTAGGGCATTTTTCCGTGCATAGTGCATAATACTATAAATTTGCCGGGTTTAAAGATGCGCCTTACTCATTGGGGCTGATTGCAATCAGCCCTGATTTTTAGATGGCCTCAGGTTCAGTTTCGAAAAGTCGTTTCCCGGTGACCCAACTCGAGAAGGAAAATCACGCGCCAAAAATTGTGCTCTTGTGATTTATGGCTGTCTTCCTTACTAGACACGTCCTACTTTGGCATCATTTTTTCAGATCGGAAATTAATTCCTGTTCACTTCTTAAGCCCTGTGTGCCTGACTGTTTTAGCGAGGGAGTGATGTTAAACAGGACTTAACATTTACTGCTCGCACTGCCATCACATTCTTCACAGCATTGGGAAGCGCATTGTGTAAAAGAATGATCCCGAGCACTTCCTACCGGTTTGCAGGCGCGCCTGCAGGTTTCTAAATCTCCCCAGATCCGCACCTCATTGTGCATTTTTTACAGGATTCCGAAGCTCATTTGGAGTACTTACACGAGTTATGTTTTGCCAACAACCAAACTCGCTCTTACGAGTTTCCCACGCAGTAGTTTCGCACGTGATTTCTGTTAACCCTCTGTCGCCCCCCTCCCCCTTTCATTTCTTGTAATCTTTCACAGAACACGACGATCGACCTGATTCTCAGCCTATTTGTCTGACATCCAGGCGACAATGGCGATTGATTGGCTAGTACGATCTTTGTGACTTCCCCACACCGATTGCGTTTGCCAAGCGTGCAAAATTTGGTCTGCGTCCTCCGTATGAAAATGACTTGCACAGTGCAAGCTTGAATGACAAATTTCACTCCGCTTATTCTTCTCTTTCCCCGATACTCCCTTTCTGATCCAGTCATTACGCTCCTATGCCTTCTGCGCCCAGATGGGATTAGGCGCCTTCTATGATGACAGTTCGACCATCGATTTCGATGATGTCCACCGTGTGCCCCACAGCTGCAGCAGCGGTGGGAGTAGGGACGGTGACTTACGCAGGGGTTTATAGTGCCAGTAGACTTGCGTAGCATCTACCTACTCTCTCTCCTCCTCCCCCGCCTGGGCCCGGTGTCCAGACGAAGTCAAGAAGACCGGAGACGGGGGAGGCCGCAGGTGGATGGCTTGGACGGATCCTCACCTTGGCGTTCCACCACACCCCCTGGTCCACACAACAAATAACCAGGATTTTCACCAACACAACAGAGATTTGGAGGCTGGCACGGCCGAGGCCGCACCTAGGCGTGCCGCCGACGCCTGACTCGGATCCCACGCTGTGGTGGGAATGCCATAAAGGCCACATTAAAAAGTAGCCATTGCAGCATGACTCTCAGACCACCTCCAGTTAAGGGGGAGGTCCAAGTTACCCCGTCATTTGGCGACCTTCCAAGTCACGGCTTTTAGCGCACCGTGATAGTTTCAAGCGCGTCAGATTGTTTATAGTGAGGAAAATGCGCTGAGTCGTCGACCTCACTCTCCCTTCCCATCCCCACAAGGCGCCTTCTATAAGGTCCCTTGTCGTTATTTTACTATCCGAGAAGGTTCGGGCGTCGACATGAGCACGCAGTCAGTTAGTTGCATCAGATTAGAGACGTGCGCTGCCCATGAAGGTATACCTGATCCTAGCGGAAAACAGTGGGTTCGCGGCTCCACTACCACAGCACTGCGTCTTAGTTTGACCTGAGGCAACCGGTTTGAGCTCTTTCGTGGCACCTTGGTGGCCTGACTCTGACAAAGGAGCAAAGAGCGTCTTTATTTCTCTCTCCTCCTCTCTCTCTCACTCCTTTTAAGGCATGCATTTCTTGGGCTGGAAATCCAGCAGCTAACAGGTTGACGTCGGCGCGACTTCAGTCACTGTAAGAACTGACAACCAAGTATTCGAACCACTGCGACCTCTTGTTAGTCTGAACCCCAAGAATTTCACCAAGCCTACGCCTATCATATTGGGACATCATCTGTTTCTGTATTGTCCACTTGATGCGTCAAACGGCTATTC
>CACRXP010001332.1:9032-21818 GCA_902702965.1 Spirometra erinaceieuropaei
ACATTAAAAACACTTTGTAGTAAGATATTTCGGGGAGTGTTGCAGCAGCCTTAGTCACAGATAGACACTAGCCACTGCGACTTTTAGACCCGTTTCCGAATAAAAGGAGAAGTTGGATGCCATTAAAGAGAGCTTTGTATTTTAGAAGCTGACAGCCGAACGAGGGTGCACATTCGGCGACACCAGGGCAGGCGTCCGAGTGCCAGCGGGGCAGGTGTCGGAGCGTCCTAAACGAGGACATTTCCCTATCGCCTTGAAGGTGATTGGCCGGTTTGGATAATTGTGATGGACCGCGAACGAGGTTGCCACTGGCGTACACAAGAAGTGCAGTTATGCAGTAAGCGCTCGGAACTGGTTCACTACGGGGTACACGTATCCGTTCGCGATCACATCTCCCACTCTGTATATAGTTCTTTTGCTGCCCTAGGGTGTACTTTACCCTGATCCGTCTTCCAGCAGACTCGAGGTAGTTTATTGTCGGTATTTTGAATACTGCTATGTTAAGTGCTTTTCTCTGATTGCTTCTGGTTTTCTGAGGGCAAACGTTGACTTTCTTCCCTTTTAAAAACTTCGCTTCCTTGCTCAAAGGTTATGACAACAAGTCCAATGCTTTTTGTTCGGGTTAGCGAGTCTGAAAGTTCAATTAGCCGAGACCCTGGTAATGCGATCTTGGCAGCGAATCCTTGATGACAGATTTGTTTATGTTGTTAGTTGTTTTTGCTTCTTGAACTTCTGAGTTAACTTATCAGGGATTTTGCGAAGCTCCGTACAGAGCTGAAGAAACGTCTCGGGGAACGAGGAAAGTATAGACCTCAACCTTACAATTAAACCGAAAATCCACCATGCTTTTCAAAATTTATTAAGCGCTTGCTGCATCTTTAGCGCACATACAGATTTACTCGAAAATTTTCCTAACTTCCCATGAAGCGATTGTGTTAATGCATAAGCAGATGCGCAATTGAAACAGGCCTCCATTTGATGAACTCTTATGAATTGCAATTCCATGCAGTTGCGATTATACCCTCTAATTAAGACCTGAAATTGCACAAAATGAGTGTCAAGTGAATTTTTATCTGTCAGACTGACAAACAACCTTTCACTATAAGCAAAAGCGTAGGCAACGGCTGCACCTTCAGTGATGCCTTCGCTAGTAAGAAGACGGTCTACTGCATCCTACGAGGCTACCATGTACAATAGGTGGGCTAACTCATGAAATGTCAGCCGAAATTCCGAAGTGCGTTTTCGCTTCGGAAAGATTAATCAAGTAGAGTTGTAAAACTGATCATCATGCAGTATAATTCTATAATACTCCAATTACATCAGAGTGTACGCATTCGAATGAACTTCATTCCGACTGCATGCAAGAACTGTACTCTGTAAAATGACTACTTAAGTAGCATGCAAATTTATCATTGATTTTCGATGCCCTTTAGAATTCGATTGTATTTCGTGGAAAACATGCATAAAAGCATTCACGCTTTTTTTCATTCGGGAGAAAATGGCGTATTTCCAATTTTATGCTCAAAGGAAGGACATAATTCGGTTTTGAAACAAAGTTTCTAATTGTGCGATTTTTTTAATACCGTGAAACGTCCATTCATAAAACGTCATGTCTCTGCATTTACTAGTGTGGCTTGTAAAGTTAGCAATATAGCTCATAACTGCTGAATTTTATGAACCCCACATGGTCTTCTATTAATACCGCGGAGAAATATACGGTTTTCCATACGCAGAAAATATGCAGCTTGTAGTTTGGAAGCCCTGAATGCAAGTGCAACGGCGGGTCGGGTTCAAAATTATTCGGGAATTGGAAGGGTTTTTCAAAAGCGAATTATACCTCTCTTTCGAGTATAAAATTGGAAGAAGACGTCATTTTCTACCGAATGAGCAAAGGAATGAATACTTCTATGCATGTTTTCCATCAAATATGATTGCATTTTTAAGGGCATCGAAAATCGATGAGGAAATTGCGTGTTACTTAAGTAGTCATTTTTTGCAGAGTATAGTTCTTGCATGGAGTCGGAAAGACGTTGATTCGAAAGCCGGCACCCTCTTGTAACTGGATTATTATAGAATTCTGCTGCATGATGATCAGTTTTACAACTCTACTTGATTAATCTTTCTGAAACGGGAACGCATTTCGGAATTTCGACTGACATTTTATGAGTTAACCCACCTACTGTAGGACGGATTAATTGTATTACAAGCGTCTTCTATATTAGACGACATGTGGAGATGACTTTATGGCTCTTTCTTACCGAAGAAGGCATTATAAACCTTCGGACAGTGTGTCTTGACCATCTCTAATGACCTTGACAAAGCGTGTTAGCCTTGGTAGTCGTATTCTGCAACAATTCACGGGCAGTCCACTGAGCTCCATCCTAAGAAAGGCCTTTGTAAGCAAATACGCAGGAAACGTGCTTTTTCCCTTTCGAGTTCTGGAACCTGCATTGTCCCCAACACGCTTGTCTTAACCAGTTTGAACATAATAGTTTGTGCTCGCCTTTTTCGTGACGTTGGTCATTGTACCAACTTGGTCAACTGATTATTTTTTGTCTGTAATTAATTAGAAAGCCAGTACTTTTGTAACATTTCGGGGTTTCTGGTGCGTAATCATTATTTCTTATCGATGTGGAGCTGATAAGGGCTGGAGACGAAACAGCAGAACGCAGTCGAATTTCTGGAAACGCATTTCCATAAGTAGATATTCTGCATTTCAAGACAGCGTATCACTCAACAGGTTACTGTTGACTGGCATGAAAAACAGAAGGAACTAGCCTCTGGGCAGGCATCAGCATTCAGGAAAATAAAATGTCGACGGCTACAAACACTGTGACTTTCCAAATGCCCGAGGCTAGTACTTGCAGAATAGCAAGCCAAATTAAATTTTCCACAGACAGCGCAGGAAACTTAGAACAACCAGACATGGTAAACGAAACGCGAATTTGCGCTCATCTGAAAATCCCAGGTATGTTTTGTTACAGAAAGACGGGCGAGCATTCAAAATTTCCTATTATCTGAAGGGGACTGAATAAAAGATAACTGTGGCAATAAGAGGATTCAGCGGCATTCAGGGTTTTCCTGTCCTCTGACTCAACTGAAAACAGTCATCGCCGAGTTGCACAGCATCGGGGCTGGATAGGTGAAACAACAGAAGACAGTGTTAAGTGTTCTTAACGATCACAGCATGAATTTTCAGGCACTTAACTTGATCAACCTGCCAAGATACGATGGTGCATTATTCGAAGATTCCCAAATCAAAAGGCAGGGATGACAGAGTTTGGACACCCTTTACTGGGGCGAAGGAGCGTACACCCGGCTCAACAAGCGTTCTCCCTAGCCGCGTCGACTGGTAAATTTATTAGCTGAGGTGCTTAGTACGTGCCTGCGTCAGAGCATTGCATGGCTGTGGCCAGCCTATGAAGACCAAAATATCGATCGAGGTCATGACGTCGGCGAGCCGAAGGCCGAGTCACACGCGCGCTCGCAGGGCTTGACAGGCTTGCCAGGCCGACCAAAGACGGCATGGGTAAGATGTCGCGCTGACGACTGTGGGAGCGGGCAGCTGCAAATCCCATGAGAACAGTGGGGGACGGGAGAACAGCGTGACACCTCCCGTTCGTCAGGACAATACGCGATTCACCAGGTGATTCAACCGCTTACTTGGCTCCAGTTTCCTTATTCATATTGCCCCGATCTAGGAGTTGCACTGACGACCAGCCGTGCGTACCTTTAAGGTATTCTTGAATTTTAGTCATTGCTCCACTGCATGGCCGCTGGCCAAGCAGGTACTTTGTCATTGGACCACATGGCTCCTTGATCCCCTCAACAACCACTTTGGGAGGTAGTGAGACAGCAAGGGCCAACCAGCACACTTTGATTTTTTTAATCTTTAAAATCCTCAGCGGCATATCTTCTAAACACCATGGTCATAGACGAATGGCAGAGGTAGATGCCTTGTGTATTGAGCTGCACAGTCACATGGAGGCCTCATTTTCTCCAGGTGGGTGCAGTCATCAGGCGGCGTCATTTGTTGGCATGAATAGACAGTGAAAATTCAATTATTGTTGGACAGATGGCCGTACTCCTGCTTAACGTATGAAAAAGTTCCCTTGGGTAAGTGGAGTGCGAAAAACAATGATCCAACTTCAAAGTCTGCAACCTTAAATGCCGACTATCTGCCCCTGTCCATTAAAATAGCATCGGCAACTAGAGGCAAATCAAAAAACGCAGTCATAAGGAGGCGTCAATAGGCGAAACACTATTAATAGACCTTGCGGGAATAATCGTCGTCAAAATTATGGTTATGAGATTTACTTCGCTGTACGGCCCTATTTGCCTTTAGGAATTACCCGACAACTCCTTTTGAAGCCGTAAGAAGCCTTACTTTCATGGCTTCAAACTGTGAGAGGAATCAAAGTTCTAAATCGAAGCCAGCCTGTAAGGCGTGTTTTCAGTTCGTTAAAGAAACAGATTAGGCGACCCATTTCGTTTTGTAGGGTTCAGAGTCAGGGAACGTCTTTGTGTAATTCTGTTTCAAGAAGGCAACCAGAAGGCCTTACAAATATTAATAGAGCTTATGAGGGTGACGCTCGGCGGCCCCAATGTGCGATTTTCTTGAGCTATGTGCCGTGGGATACATTTGTCGTCCTGGCAGGACTACAAACTGAAGGAGCAAAGGGAAACTCCACAGGCTGTGATGCACGTGACGGTCGGTTCGATCTGTCCCTAACTGGCACCCAGACCCGAGGCCACAACCCGACAACAGCTTCGACTGCCAAGCTAGACCGCACAAAGGTATCCGCTGTGCGTCACCGCACTCCCGGCAATCCCTTCACTGATCGCCGCATACCTTCTCACCCCCTCCTCCAAACACACTCCACTGAAGAGAGTGACAGCAGTCACGTAGGTGACTCAGGTCACCTTACGCTTAATTTAGCCAGAGTCGAATTTGGCATCCGTCTGGGTCAGCTTCTCAGTCCTATTGGGGGCGTGCGACTTGCTGCCTAACAGGTGAATCGGGTCAATGAAATTGCCGAATAATCTCACCATTGGCAATCTGACTGTGGCTTGTGGGCACTAAGAGCAAGATCAAAACACTATTCGGAAATATATTCTCCCATTCCCATTCCTCTGCCTCCCTCTCCACTGCCAGAGCGATTCTGTTCGTCCTGCCAGTCTGGAAATTTTATTGCTCCGTGATATCGTCGGAAGTCAGATCGGCTTTCCGGAGGAGGTCCGTGCTTCAGGTGAACGCTGAGACGACGGAGGAGGATGCGAGCGAATGTATTCCCGACAATGTTGAACAGTAAGATTCCTTTGTGGTTATCACAGGCGTACCAGTTCCATTTTTACTTGGAGGGGTGGACGATGGTTGCGTTCTTGAAGTCCTGGGGATTTCGTTCTTGACGCTACATCTCCTGGAACGTCGGTGTAGCTTTGTCCATCATCAGGGAGTCGCCAGGCATGTAGACGCAGGGTCCCCATGCTTTCCAACTGCAAAGTTACTGCACGGCTCTAGTATTTTCAGTTCAGTTTATTCGGGGAAAAGTTTGTTACACGTAGAGAAAGTGTGTGGAGGATTCGGAAAGAGAGTAACATCAAACAAATATGGAGGAAATACCAAAATCTGTACAAATAAACAGAGTATTTCATACTTTAACAGAACTGGAAGACATATATACTAAATTCGGTGCGTAATGTAGTAGTTACTTGAAGCTACAGGGAAAGCAATGTGATCTGTGGTCTGCAAGCGTCATGGTTTGTCGGTAGTTGTGTGCACAGAGGCACACATATTAGTATATCATACAACAAATGTTACTTAATAAATCACAGTAGCGTCGCAACACGAATAAACATTCAGCATAAGGTACCAAGGCGACAACCGACGAATGGTATCGTGATGCATTCAGCAATGTTGATCTGGCTTCCTTTTAAAAGTTTCCACGGATACAGACATGACAGTATCCTCAGTCGAAGCACTCCAAACTTCATCCACTCTGTTGGTAAAGAAAAAATTCCGTGTGTTTGGCTTGACACCAGTCACACGCAGTTGGAGTGGATGACTTCGTAGGTTAGTCGTAGTCGCCAAATAGAAGAAGTCTCCAGGTGCTTGACTGCAGCCCTGACCGCGCAGGATGCGGAAAGTTTGTATGAGCTCACCATGTAGCTGCCTGTAAACCAAACTAAAGAGACCAAGATTAAATAATAGCGTTTCGCAGGGTAGTGAGCCCTGTTCAGTTACAAATTTGATTGCTCGCTGTTGAACTTTTTTCAGTATGTTAAGGTCCATAGCGGTCTAGGGTCTCCATGTTTGGATAGCAAACTCCAGATGCGGCCGCACAAAATTCCAAAGACGTTACCGAAGTAGTACCATAGAAGGAAGGAGACACCTGTTTGACGAGGTACAGGATCGACATCGCGGACTTTGCTAACTGTTAACAGTGCGGCAAAGGACTGAGTAAAGTGATCCACACACACACACACACAAGTCCTTCTGAACGTCCACTTCTTGAAATGGTATGCCAGTCAGGCATAGGAAATGCGGTTAGGAGGACTGGTTCCGTCGACGCGTATGAATTTACACCTGTTCACGCTAAACGGCGAAGGCCGGTCATTCGACCATCGTTCGAAGCGGTTTAGGCTTGCCTTAATCACACTTTGCCAACTTCATTTCGCATGATACTCCAGATTTGACGTATGTGATGAGCAGAGTAGGATCAAGAACAGAGGCTTGAGGAACGCTACTCCTAACAGCAACCTCCGTCGATTGCTGGCCAATGACATGGACAGTTTGAGAGCGGCACAGCAAAAATCCTTTGATCCACGTCAGAAGCTTACCTCACAATCCTATACGACTGCGTTTTTGTAGAAGACGATGATGAGACACACTATCGAAAGCCTTCTCGAAGTCGATATAGACTGCATGCACTGTATTCCCTATATCAACTGTATGAGTCCAGTGTTCTAGATAGCAAAGCAATTCTGTCACACAGGACCTGTCTCTACGGAATCCAGACTGGGAATCGGAAAACAAATGGTTTGTTCAAGAAATTACATTAACTTTCGTTTAATTATTTTTTCCATAATACTGCAGCAAATAGGGGTGGGGCTTACCGATGTACAATTGTTTGCGGAGACCCGACTTCTGCCCTTATACAGCGGTGTAATCAACGCAGATTTCCAGTCAGCTGGCAGACATCGGGTCTCGGAGGATGTTTGAAAAAGCTTAACAAATGGTTTTGCCAACCTACCGGCGCGTCTCTTTAAAACATTTGCCAGGATCTCAACAAGACCTGACGATTTTTATTCCGTTAGCTTCAGCAGCTTCTTTAGAACAATCATTTCGGTTAACTGGACGGTCTCACTTATTGTGGCCTCTTCGAAGTCACTCACGTGAGGGTTGAATCCAGCTTGCTTTTTAAAAACGGATCGAAAAATTCTGAAGGATGACCAGGTTTCGCTCCATATTCAATAAGGTTTTCACCTTCAGCTCTCCTTAACAGGGGTAAAGGACTTTGTTTCGCGTGCTCTGTCTAATGTATTCCTAAAATATATTGGGGTACTCCGAGGCATGGTTATGCAGATCCAGTCCTAATTCTCGTCTTGTTTTGAGGATTTTGACTTGGTTTGCAGCCTGACCACTAGTCGGCAGTCCACTCAAACACACAACACTGGGCCGACTGCGAGGTCCAAGTTATCCCGTCAGTTGGCAACCTTCCAAGCCACGGCTTTTGGTGTACTGTGATAGCTTCAAGCACGTCAGATTGTTTATAGTGAGGAAGATGCGCTATGTCGTCAGTCTCACTCAGCCTTCCAATTCCCAGGCCTCAGTCACTGTCCGAGCTTTTCAATTGACTGCAGCGGAGAATGGGCGCGGTGGATGGCATGGTCGAGTGACCATGTCTGTGTGCGCCATGTGCACGACTTGGACCCCCAGACACACATGCACCAGGATTTCGCTCACCGGGGGTTGAACGGCGGCCCTCTCACGCAAGTGAGAGGGCCGTGATTTGCAGCCTGACCATCAGTTGGCCACTCCACTCAAATACACAACACTGGGCCGACTGCGAGGTCCAAGCTATCGCGTCAGATACCTGCGCGCGAATTCTTAATAAATATCCACTACGATAATGGTACTCACATATCGTAAGTACTCTCGTTTTTGAAGTTACTTTCTGTGCTGGTTTCGCGTGGGGTCCGGTTCGCCATGTCAATAAAGCTATTGTTCCAGCGATCGTGCCTCCTTCTTCGCAGGAAAGTGGCTTTCGTTTGGGTTAATTCATAGTGATAGCAGGAATACGAAGCTTCTGTCTCGCTTTCTCCTCCTCATCCACCTGAGCCCGATGTGCAGACAGATGCGGACGACCACAGGTAGGCTCGGGCGCAGAGGCTGACAGATCTGCACAACCAGTCTACGCGTACCTCACACGAGCCGTTCTTGAACAATGTACCGGCTTTTCACAAAGGAAGCGGGGGCCTCAGATCTCACGTGCATGCTGACCAACACCAACGCACTAGCGGTGAATTCGATCGAAGCAGTGATTTGATGAGTCGAATGGTCTGGCTGCATGCCGGACGCAGAAGACTGGCATGCGAGTAGTGCTCTCTAGGTTAGATCCACTTCGGTTCTGCGGACGCTTCCTCGTGTTTTCCACAGTTGGCAGGGCATATTTACTGCTGATGGGCTGGAAATATCTGCACACAATTTACAACGACTTGTTCGAAGTGTACTTCAGATGTGCCTGCATTGTTTTTGGCTGACCAGTTACACTGTCCCTACTGTATGCAAATAGGATCATTTGGTGACTTTCTGAAGTGAAGCAAACTGACACGATGCTTTTATTTCATGTATCCCAAAATGGTATGAGTTCCAGCAATGCAGCGCTGTTATAATTGTGCCATCAAGCAGTTTATTTCTATAGCTCGATCTTATTTACGGTTGTTGCACACTTACTGAACTGGACTACAGATCATAAATAACATCTAAACGACAGTATTTGGAGTTTGTCTAAACGATTTGTTTCTGGACTCTGCACGAGACCATCGAACCTGTTTGGAATTACTATCATTTAAGAAGAGGAACATATAACATATGACATATATATGTGACATATAACATGTGACATATAACTCTAAAAAGTGACATTTCGTCTTCTAAACCTCCCATTTGAATATACATTTGTCCTGAACGTGCTTTGATGTTCGCTCGTGAAGGTCGCTGCAACAAACTTTCCCCGATTTATTAAATGGCCCAGCATGCCGAACTCGTACCTATGACCGCTGTTGGTGTCATGTCCAGGCTTTCCACCCAAAAGTGGGTGTCCCCAGGACGATTACTTCGACAGTTTACTATTAAGCAGCGCTGGCAGCAGATCTGACTGGCCGGCATCTGCGAAAGGCATGACCAATCACAACCGCTGGGCTCGAGGGGAGTGATTTAAGTTTTTCTCCCCTTTCGATGCCTGACTTTTCTTACAAGGGGAGGCGTCAAGGCTACAGTTAGTGCCTCAGATTTCACAATTTTTGGTTCATCTATTCTGCTGTATTACAAATTCTTGAACAGCCTGACTTTTCACGCCTGCTTCCTGTAGTCGTTCTGCTTCCCCCTATCTTGCGGTTTCCAGTTGAAATGAGTAGGGAAAGTTGCGCACCGCGAGAATTCACTTTCCACTTGCAACACCCAAAGGATATAGCCGGATCTCAGGTCCCACATCTCCACTTGTTTTAATAACAGTATGACCGGAGTTCATGCACTTTTTGCAGATTTCGCGACAGCCAAGGCAACAGCCCAGAAGAGTGGACCACGTGGGCAAGAACAATTTGCTAAGTTTTCATCTGCTCAGTAATTATGTCTGGTCTATCTTTGCTACATTCGCTATCATTTTAACTTCAACCCTTATGTATATCAAGTCCGGAAAAGTCAGATATTTTTGAAGTAACCTCGATTGACTGAATCAGCTTGCTAGGTCGATGAACCCGTTAAAATCTATCTAGGAGGAGGGGACAGTAAACACAAAGAAAAAGCAATTGTCCTCAACTAGATGTCTAATGTTATACCCACAGACCTTATCCTCTTCAAACACTACAGTTTTGGGGGCGTGGGGGAGACAGGTTGCGCGGGTAAACCAGCCAATCTGCCACACTATGTGCCTCTGTGATTGCTTGCGTTGACCTTGGTTGGAGTCACAAATCAAGCATCCGGGCTTCGTATGTACTTGAGCCCTTCTTTGTAATTGCAGCTAGGAAAGCAGATATTATCAGATATCGACTGGATTCACAGCAACATGAGAGGTCTTCCCAAATATCTGAAAGTTTTCCGGGCACGCAACATTGGTTCCTTAGTCCCGAGTAATCGGTCATCGTTTAGTGTAGTGGCGTCCCAAGCAGCTTGAACCATAGCATGCATTTGTTTTTGACTGAAGTATCGCAAGTTGAATAAGGAAATAATAAGAACTTGACTACTCGGAGGAATCAGTTTTGCCAAAACAGGGTTTACATACTCACAAAACGGTCCGAATGTTTCGGTAAAATCCAATTGCAAGGCGGTATTATAGTACTGTCGGCTGAGTCGCAAGGCTGAGACCCTTGGAGTCCCACATCCTTATCAGTCAGCGATCAGTTCTGCATGGACAGTAATGAGGAAAACAAGTGTTTCAAAAACCATAAGCAAAGCGTAGGAACAGCCAGTTGAAAGTTTAGACACCTTTGTGACGTCGGCTGGGGACAGAAAATAAGCCAGGAAATATCCTGCCCAACCCCTTTTCCATTTTTGACCATATCTCCAGGTTACTCATTGGTCATCTCTATTCCATCATCGAGGGGCCCAGATCGGAGTCTCGGGGTAAAACGGAGCGTTGGCTTCCGTCCTGCAATCCGGTCAGTGCGCTGTACATCTCTTCGAGGTGACCTCAAGTATTCCCAAACGCAAAATACCGACAGCATATTCAGTACTCAATTGGCAAAGCATAAGCACGATGATCAAGTATGTGGGCGCAACTGCCACCAGGCTACAGAGGTCGGCCCTTTGCGCGCGGAAGAACCTATTGCACGCCCCTCGCCTACTGTGGGCCGGGATCGACTAACTGTAGGCAGATCTCCGCGTCCCCGCCCCCGTCCCTCCCTTCCCACCTTGTGACACGGCTCAACCTAACCCTCTTCGGTCACTGACTGCCTTCTCTCCTCTCCCCCCTCCCCCCACTCTATTCACATACCCCATTTGTATGAAAGAACGAACCGTAGTCGATTGCACTTATCACTCACATGTTCAGTTTGCACCTCGCTCCCATATAAATGTACAGACCCGGTGAGAATTTATCGAAAGCGTGCGCAAACTCGCCAAATGCTCTTCTGAATGGGAATTTTCGCAAATTTAAAACAATCTTTCAATTGTCAAACGTCTGTGGATTGACTGCCGTACCTCGTGGGCAGCCGGAATAACAGAGAGTTCCTAGTCGTTTTATGTAATATCATTATGAGTAATTGCGGAGAGATACAAAAGGTGAAATTATATGCGTTTGCCCTGCGGTAGAAGGGAATGAGGTCTGCAGGAGCCACGCCCGGACAACCTGACAGGACGAATTACCGATGACTCTTACAGTCAACATGTCATTTTTGTTTTTTTTCTCGTAAGTGCGTAATGTTTGCCTCTGCGCTACTGTCTGTGGAAACTTGGGATGCTACCCCCAGCTACTAAAGGTCACAAAAATACGCATGTTATTTAACATGATTGCATTTTTTCGGAGATCAAGAGTGGAGGTGAGCAAATTGAGCCAAGTTCTTTAGTTGGCCGAACGCGCTGCCTAGTAAGATAGCGTAAACTTTGATATATAAAAAGTCGTTGGGAGAAAACCAGAAAATTCATATATTAAGCAACCTTGGGGGTGATTGTGTCTTTAAGAAATGTACGTTTGTGGACTCAAATATGCCACCGGATAACCCTTAACTCATTCGTCCGTTCACAATTTTCTGCTTGTAAATGTATCGTACTTCGAAGAAAGAGCATTCCACCTTCAAATAGAGCCACAGACGTGAACCTTCTTCTGAGCCCCAACGACCGAAATATTGGACTGGTGAACTTTTAGAGCCTATACAAATGGTTTCAGCTAGATAGGATGAGTGGGTGTGACAGGGGACTTGGAACATCCCCCCCCCCCCCATTCTCCGGTAAAAGAGATGCGTTTGCGCTAAATCACATGGAGATCATGGTTAGAGCTAAGGCTAGGGCCAGGTTAAGTATAGGATTAGGTCTAAGTATTGAGTTGGTGCAAGTATTATGTTTAGGACGCGGAAATAGGTATCCTTTCAGCGCAAAACCACTTGCACTACTAGGAGGTTCATATTTCCGTGTCTTATCAGAGAATTCTCTGGAAGAGTCAGAACCACGTGATATAAATCGGAGTACAAGTTCACATCAGTTGTGGGAAACCCCTTTGGTCACAAGTCAGCGGATGCACGTACTTTCGAAACCTCTCTCGCTCTCACGCTGTACAACCAAAGCAACTTGGTCCAAAATACTAGGCATTTCTTGCTGTGTTCACCAGTATTTCTGTCACTCCGTATCGCCAAAAATACTTACTGCCCAACTAATCTACCAACTACAGCGTTTTGTGTGCATATTAGGTGGTTACGTTTAGGCAATTTGGAAGTGTAAGTTACGATAAACGAAACAGCGTGCGACTTAATTCTTTCATTTGTGACGTGTCGACTCACCATGCGACAGACTTTATAATTATCCTCACCATAATCCTGTGACAAAGTGATACTTCCTCGCGATGATGTACGGAA